>MU685630.1:29474-56635 GCA_026770625.1 Nicotiana glauca
GGCATAGTTCAAAATGGATCCAGTTCACAATGAACCCAAGTAGTTTCGGCGGGAACCCCAAATGCACACTTGGCGGGGTTTAGCTTCAGATTTTACATTTTTAGTCTGTTGAAGAATTTCCTCAGATCTTCCATGTGGTTAGTGGATCTCTTGGATTTGATGATGACGTCGTCTATATATACCTCGATCTCTTTGTGTATCATGTCATGGAAGATAGTAGTCATGGCCCTCATGTAGGTGGCCCCAGCATTCTTTAAGCCAAACAACATCATCTTGTAGCAATACATCCCCTACGGCGTGATGAAAGCTGTTTTCTCCGCATCTTCCTCATCCATCCATATCTGATGACACCCGGCAAAATAATCAAAAACGACTGCAGCTCATGCTTGGCGCAATTGTCAATTAGAATGTGTATGTTTGGCAAGGGGAAGTCGTCTTTGGGGCTGGCCCGGTTAAGATCCCGGTAGTCGACACAGACTCTAACCTTCCCATCTTTCTTCGGCACTGGCGCAATATTGGCTAACCATGTTGGATACTCCACTACCCTGAGGACCTTGGCTTTGGCTTGTTTGGTAACTTCCTCCTTGATTTTCAAACTCATGTCTGGCTTGAACTTCCTGAGCTTATGCTTTACCGGCGGACATGTATGATCTGTTGGCAGTTTGTGAGCTACAATAGATATACTGAGACCTGTCATATCATCATACGACCAGGCGAATATGTCCTCATATTCCCTTAGGAATTCCGTGTACTCTTTCTTTTCTGATGGTGACAAGTGAATACTGATGCGTGTTTCCTTGACATTCTCTGTATCTCCCAAGTTAACGACCTCAGTTTCATCCAAGTTAGTCTTAGGCTTATTCTCAAAATTATCAACCTCTTTAATGATCTCTTCTGGTATGTCATCCTTTTCTAAATCTATATTCATTTTTTGCGTTGTCTCGTTGCAAGTCACAATCGTCGGTTCATCATCTGATAAGTAATAGTAATGTCGTGTAAATAAAGTAAATGATAGAGAAAATAATAAGAGCGAGATATATAAGAAACTAAAATGATTTGTGTAAATTTCATAATTATTCTGAACATTGGAGCTCTTTTCGAAATTAAAGAAAAATATGGAAAGGAAATCAACTAGTGAAAAAAAAGATAATGGATGTGCTTTGTTCAGCCTGGCTACCCTGACACTCTTCGGGCCCTGGTGGTTCTGACGGACCAATTGTTGAGGCGATCTCCTCGGTTCACAACTTATATGTAAGGGCCTTCCTCCCCTTCCTCCTCGAAGATGACACATTAGTCCATATTATCGTCTTCCAGAAACAAATTCTTCATTGCTACCAATGCTTCCTCCTCTTTTAAACAATATATGATATCTGCCGGTTGGAAAGTTTGCTCTAGACAAGGCATATGATGCTCTAGTAGGTAGTAGGTATCGCGGAATGGTGGCGGCTAATGGTTGAATTCCTCCCAAGTGTATTCATACCCCAAACCAAAAGTAGTACCATGTTTCTTTAGTTTGATGGGTTTGGCAATACCTTGGAGATTTTTGCCAAGTCCTTTTCCAGGCTCATATCCACACCAATTCAGGATACTTTCAATCTTGTTGTCCCACCATTTATCCTTGTCCACGGTGTTGACCCGCTCAATGTGGTGGTAGGTTTCTCCACCTATTTTCCTTCTTCCTCCAATCACCGTGATGGTCTGGCGACTGTATATGGGGTTGCTACCATCGCCATGAATAATCACTTAATTCCACTCGAACTTCACTGCCTGGTGTAGGGTTGATGCTATAGCTACAGTGGAATGAATCCAGGGCCGCCTTAATAGTAGGTTGTAAGATGCTAGGACGTCTATCACTTGGAAATCAACGTCGAACCAAGTTGGTCCCATTTGCAGACATAAACTGATTTCTCCAATGGTGGACCTTTGGGATCCATCGAAAGCTTTTACATTGATGGCTCCATCCTTGATCTTATACAGGATATTCCCCAATGTTCTGAGAGTTACCAGTGGACAAATATTGAGGTTGGACCCTCCGTCAATCAGGATCCTGGTGATGAAGTAATCTTCGCATTGCACGGTGATCTGCAACGCTTTGTTGTGGCTCAGCCCTTCTGGTGGCAACTCATCCTCATGGAAAGTGATTTTATGACTCTCCAGTACTTTCCCTACCATATTCTCCATTTCTCCCCAGTTATGTTGCTGGGCACATATGCCTCACTTAGCACCTATAATAAGGCATTCTTATGTGCGTCAGAGCTTTGTAGTAAAGCTAAGATGGAGATCTAGACTGGCGTCTTGTTCAATTGATCAATGACCGAGTACTCCTTTGCTTGTATCTTCCTCCAGAGGTCATCAGGTCCTGTTTCGGTAACGGTTGGTTGTCCAGAGGCTTGCTTACTGGACTCAGCTAGATGTTCTGGAGTGTAAACCCTACCGATTCTGGTCATACCCTGTGCAGCAACTGTTTCTCCAGATTTGGTTTTGCCTTTCCTTCTTACTTCAGCTATGTAATCGCACGGTATGGAATTTGAGTGGAACAATGTTATGTCTGACATTGCTACCGGAATAGGCACCCTTGGAGGCAACACAATAACTTCGAATGGCGCAGGTACTTTAGAACTCCAAACTCGACCTCAATCGGTCCGGGAGCCTTTGCAGAAGAAGGTGCTTCAAACTCGAGTGGTATAGACATGTTTACTTCATCACCCCCAGAGGGCTGGATCTGGAAAACAATCAGGTTAATGTGACAGTTGGTTTCTTTGGCTCATCACCCTCAACAATCAATCCAATCGACCCTTTGGGGTCCCAATCATCCTCTATCTCGATCATGTGAACGCCTTCACCCTAGTGGTCAGGCAGAGGGTTTTTGCAAACATTAGGAGCAGGTTCCTTTGCTACGATGATCTTATTGTCGATCAGGGCTTGGATCTTATGTTTCAGTGAGCAACACTCGTCAATGTTATACCCCTTCATGCTGGAATGGTACGCACAAGTTTTGTTCAGGTTGACCCATTGGGAAGGATTTTCTGGAGTTATGGCAGGTATAGGGGTAACATAACCAACAACTCTAAGCCTTTCATACAATAGGTCAATTGGTTCGACGATGGCTGTGTATTGTCTGGGAGGTCTGCGATCGAAATTTGGTCTAGGTCTAGGGAAGTTTTGGCGAGTGGGAGGTGATTGATAGTGAGAGGGTTGGGTATTATAAGCTTGGTAGACAGGCACGGGTTGAGAGTATCTGGGTGAAATGGGTTGATATGTGGGAGGTGGAGATGATTGTTAAGTGGGTGGTGGAATTTGGTAGGAGGGTAAGGGTGCTTGGTAATTCGAGGTAGGCTAATATGTGAGTGGAGGTGATGGGTAGGTTTTGTATATTATTGGGGATTTTGTTCTCTGCGAGACCATCGCAGCACTCACATGCCTCTTCTTGGCATGCCACCAGACTGTAAAGCCTTGTTGGTAGCCCGCAATGCTTCAAGGTTAGTAACCATACCGCTTTTAATGCCTTCCTAGATTCTTTCTCCTAGCTCGATGATATCGGAAAATTTTTGGCCCTCAATCAACATCAACCTCTCATAGTATTGTGGGTCCTGGGCCCGAACGAAAAATTTGTTCGTCTGTTCTTCTTCTAAGGCTGGCCTGACCTTAGCAGCCTCTGATCTCCAACGAGTAGCATACTCACGGAAAGTTTCTGTAGGTTTCTTCTTCAAATTCTGAATGTAGAATACATCTGGTGCATTCACCGTATTGAATCTGAATCTGTCCATGAAATTGGATGCCATACCTACCCAGCTTGTCCACTTCTTGGGGTCTTGGCTGATGCACCAAGATAGAGCATCCTCTTTCAGACTTCTCATAAAGAGCTTCATGTGGATATTCTCATCCTTTCTAACTCCGACCAGTTTGTCACAGTATGTCCTCAAATGGACTCTGGGATCTCCTGTGCCATTGAACATTTCGAATTTGGGAGGTTTGTACCCCTTAGGAAGTTTGACATCTGGCTGAATGCAAAGGTCCTCGTAATTCAGCCCCTCAATACCTTTGTTTTCTTCAACACCCTGGACTCAGCTAGTCAGCTTCTTGAGTTTTGTGGCCAGGTTCATGATTAGAGAGTCTTTATCATCAGACTCCAGTGTGCTTGAAATTGGCTGAATACAGTGCGGCATAGTTTCCACATAGATGGGGGTATTGTGGGGATGATCATTTGTGGTGTTTAGCGGTTCAGGGATGAGTAATGGAGTGTTGTTTGAAGTGTGGCATGTTTTGCAGTGTTGATCATGTTGCTTTTGTGGTTTCAGGATGTTCTGTGGAGGTGCGAGATTTTGAGTAGTGGGAAAGTTGATATCGGGAGTGGTAAGGGAAAATGATAAGTTTGCCAGGTTTCGAACTTGGTCCAGTTCTTCTCGAAACTTCAATAACTTTTGCTCAAGTTGGGCTGCACTTTCCTTGGAGACTTGGATACCCTGAGCAACTTTTACTTGTTCACCCGAGTTCTCATTTCTGTTGTCGTTCAAGTCTTCCATTTTTGCCTTGTTCTTGTTCATGATAGGACTTGGAGGAGGAGGAGGTGGAGGGCCCTTGAATCTTGTAGAGTATGATGATGATGCCAGAGTGTGCGGACTAACCTTTGGGGAGGGAAATAAAATAAAAGAAAAACAAAAAGGTAACAAGTTAGTGCGGATCATGAGAAGGAAATGTTACAATATTTAAACATATTGTGCAAGAATATAAATTGTGTCCTAATTTTGGTGCCTTGTTGTGCCCGAGGTAGGCCTAGTGACAAGTTAACTTGGAGAACTTATAATGCTAAATGACTCATTTTATTGATAAAAATAATACAAATCCCAAAACGACACTAAATAACGGAAAGTAAAATATCACTAATGGCCATTGGCCTTATTACATTAAAAGCGAGAAGAAAAGACTCCTAACTACTTGGTTCCAGAAGGACCTTCCCAAACTCGGCATCTTTAGCTCCATCGAACAGCTTCACCAGCTCGCGCAATCCTAGCAGCAAATAGGCTCTAGCCAAGTGCCCTCCTTTGTTTCCCTCAGCATTCTGGCAGTTTTTAATCCTCTGGATGAACTTCCTTTCCAACTCTACTAGACCCTGCTCCAAATACCCCAGTCGCTTGTTGGTGCTGACAGCCATATTTTTCTACTCTTCAATCAACTTCTGATGTGCTTCTTGAATTTCCCGATGTTCGCTTTCGCACTCTCGAATCCTTTTGCGCAGTTGGTTGTGCACCCCGACCTTTTCGTCGATAATCCTATGACCTCGGGATGACCCAAACCATTGTGATTTTCTTCCAACCAACCTGAGTAGTGTGGTGCACAGCCGGCGTGGTACCTGTCTGGCTCAAATGAATCTTTCCCCAAGATGATTTTGCAGTGCCACATGCGCTGAGCTTGGCACTTGCAAGGGCTATCATCTCCTGGAAGTCAGCCCTGAAGTGACTCATCTTGCCGAACCTTGGTATGACCTGCTTTCTTCCTGCCTGCCTCATGACTCAGAGAGGGACATAGGGATAAGTTCCCCTCAGACCAATGAGTATGAGAAATTGTGCATCCCGAGATTGGACAATGAATTCTTCCGTAGGGAACCACTCGAACATCCATCGTACCTGGTCTTCTTTATGATTTTCAAATAATTCTACCCATCCTCCAGCGTCCTCTGGCTGAGTGAACATGTTAGGCGTGTAATTCATTCGCCTTGGCTGATGGAAGGCGATGTGATCATCCCAGTCTCTGCATAGAATCTCTTGCCGGTATTCACCCTTATGGAGGTGCTCCATGAGCCAAAGATGGAGTAATAAATTGCAACCCTCAAAATGAGTGGACCCTTGTTGACAGTTCTCCAGGGCCTGGTATATCTCAGCAACGATCATAGGTACTGTGCTGAAAGGCTGCCCGCCAATTCCTTCCATCAAAGTTTATGTTACCATGGCTAGTCTAGTGTGGATCCTAGCCTTCTTCATAGGGAATACTATTATCCCCAAAAAGCAGAACATAAAGACGAAGACCCTTCTGTGGATATGCCCTAAGGAGATAAGGGAAAATTCATCTGGGTAAGTGTGATATGACTTGCTATGGTCGTACCTCTCATATAGATAGTCGAATGGAATGTAAGAGTCCTTCAAACAGGTTAAGCTTGGGTTTTTCTTTAGTCCCATCATCTTGAGGAAACCCCTACCCTTGCGATTTTCTGGCATAAGCAAACCCGGAGTCTCCCAAGGAATACAAGCTAACCCTCCTATTTCCTCGAGCAAAGGCATCATTTCAAAGTCCCCGAAGCGGAACACGGATCTGTCACTATCCCAGAATAGAGTTGCAGCCTCTATGATTTTGTTGTCGGGTTGGATCTCTAGAAGAGAAGGAAAATTTCCTAAATATTTGCGGACGAGAGTCTGATCACTGGAGTGGAAGTCTTCCCACCAGCTTAGCAACCTTGGATGAATGTTGGTTACCATGCCGAATCTGGGGACTTCGTGCCTCATTTTCTGGAAAACAAAGTCTTAGACCCTTACCCTACAGGACTCGACTATTTAAACAAATAATTAGCATAAGTGGCATTTAGTTCTCCAAATAAATGCACAGACGTGGTAGTGTCCGTTTGGGTTCCAAGGAAACCCAGTGGACTCTAGACAAGGCTATCTTAAAGAGTCATTGTACGGATAACATAACTGACCTGGCTAGGTTTGACCATGATGCATGCATAGTTAAACAGAGTAAGGTTTCTATGGGGTATTAGACCGGTACCCTTAAGTGGACAACTCCATAGGGAAAGGCACGGAACCGTCGACAATACCGCTGATCGACTGGTTTTACCGCAAATATGCCTTTGTCAAATTTTTGGGGGTTATAGTATTGGAAGAGCACAACCACTCATTATAAGCGTTGCTATGGTATCTTGTTTGGCACGAGTGGAATATGATGCTGAAGATGCAATTACAAGAATGAAACAGATTGTCACATATTTTCACGTTCATAAGATAATGATTACAATAATTGCTCGTAATTACAACAGTATTGAAGTAAAGCAGTAAAAGAAAGCGTTAAAGAAAAGAAACAAAGAAACAAGTCAGTTTCATAGAAGAAGGAGAGATAAATACATTAATTAAAAGCAATAATAAAGCAATAGAGTCACAAACAACATGAAATGGTAAAAGCCTAAAAGAAATTCCCAAGAAGAGTCGCCATGCTGTCGCGCCCCCTATTTCTAGAGTCGAAATCGGGCTTGTGACATTTGGGAGGACAACTAGTTCCCTTTTGGGATTTGGGTTTTATAATTGAAGAGTTGCCACCTAATGATTAAGTGCATGAGGAAACTAACAGGGTTTTTGATTTAGAAACCAGAGATTAGGGTAAGGGCTAGAAATTATCCCTTAGGGAAGGTGTTAGGCACCCCTCAGGATCCACAAGTGTGGTTCCCGGCCATGTTACAATTGTGACTTTATATAAACATGTAAGTAATTAAGGCTCAAATAAGGACTTGCATATAACATTGCAAATAAGTTGAAAACTTGTGAAAGTAGAGAGGGCAGAATTTTATACAAAAGAGATTTAAAGAGTTTTACAAAAAGAGATGAAAGCAAATAAAGGGAGAGGGGTCCTAGGTTTATGATTAATATGGATCACATCAATGCACTATCCAGCAATCACTCCGCAGAAGAGGGGTCGCACATGATATTAGCGCACCTATCATCATATCCATATTCTACCCTTCCCATCCCGTTAAGGTATTAAAGCGCGGGATAGTATCATAACTTATTCCATGCTACTACCTGTCCCAATCCTGTCAATCCTGGAGGAGTTTGGGACTACTAATCCTAAAAGGGGAGGGAGTTTTGGGCTTTTCGGAGTTTTAAAAGGTTAAAAGTCTAATGCGAAAAACAAAAGCAGGTAAGACAAATATGGGAACACATAACAGTTATGGGCTCAAATAAGCATCCTCAAATCAGAAAAAGACATATAGTTTAGCATGTCTTACATGTATTGATTAGGTCTGAATTAAACTTAAGCATCAAGGCAGGCTGATTTATCACATATTTTCAGATAAGAATTTGGAATTAGGCCTGCCTGCTGGTTGTAATTATTAAAAACTGATGCAGTTATAGATTTTACCCTAAGGCTTGCCTAGGTATTAAAAAGAACCTATGGGCATGATATCTATTAATTTCAGAAACGAAGTAGTGAACTGATTGTAGAAAAGAATGGTTAGTTACGAAGGCATAAGTTCTGCAGGTGTTTAGACGTTGCTGCTACTGATTTTAGATGAGTTGGCGATTCAAGTTTAGTTAACAGCCCCTATAGATATGCTTTCTAGGTGCTACTTATTTTAAACACTATTATCGCTTATGCAGAAGTCCTATAGATAGGTTGTCTATATGCAATTGGTTAGTTATTTAAATCCTATAATAGGATTGCCTAATGATGGATACGGAGTGCAGAAAGTCCTATAGGCATGTTGTCTATATAAAAATGCAGAGTTTTAGAAGCGAATTACAAGCATGGTATCTATTATGAAATTGGAGAAAACCCTATAGACATAGTATCTGTGTGGGAATGCAGAATATCCTATAAACATGGTATCTATATGGGAATGCAGAATATCCTATAAACATGGTATCTATGTGAGAACGCAGAAAATCTTATGGACATGGTATCTATATGAGAATGCAGAGTTTGAGTGATTTATAAAACGCAGAACTTTGGAAATAGTAATCCCTATAGGCATGATCTCTAGATGAGATGCAGAATTTCAGAAATTATCATAGTTTTGGAGATAGTAATTCCCTATAAGCATGATTTTCACCCTTTTTTACATGCATGATTGACCCTCCCTTTTTACTAATAACCCAGCGATTTATTACAAGATTATTACAAACAAGAATTAATCTACAAAAATCAAAATTATATCCGAAATAAAAAAATTCCAACCAAGGAGAGCTTAATTCAGACTCCTAGTCTAACATATGTAACAAACCAACTTCCAAAGATCAGATTTTCAAAAACTTCTCTTATTTGGGATGTGTCAAAGTTCCAAGGAGTTTCAAGAACTCCAGGCAATGTGTAACCCCAAATATTATTACAGAATATGAATTATAGAGCAGCGTGGAAAGCCAGCCCTCAAATGTCCAGGTTCAGAGGGAACTCAAGGTCCCAAGGCAAGGCTCATGGGGGGGGGGGGCAGAACTTAGAGTCTAAGAGTAAGTGTAGGTGCAATAGAGGGGAATTAGGGAATGCCAAGGCAGGCTGGTGGTCATGCCCAACAATTGGAATGCTGGCACACCCCTGACCAGCCTGTCAGCTAAAAACATTAGAGAGTTAGGACCTATTGAAGGTCAGGTTCAGCCCTGGACAACAATTTGGATGCTGCCAGGCTATACCTTAACTCAACACACATAAGGGAATGGGGTATGGGAAATTTAAAGAGCCTAGGATCCAAAGGATCCATTTTTAATCCATGCACAATAACTTTGTATATTGTCATGTCTTAAACCATAACTCATGCACATAAAGGGGTATGGGGAATAGGGATTCATTGCAGTAACAGATGGCAAGACATAAGAATACTACCATAGAAGTTGAACTCTACAAAGCAGTAAAGTAGGCATGGACACAAAAGCTTGTAAGTAAACACATTGGGGTTGATGCAAAAATTAAAACTAGGACATACCAGTTTCAGGAAAAAAAATAAAAGCAGAAGTCTTGCGAAAGCCAAAATGCAGACACGAAAGTTTAGAAGAGGTTGTGAGAATTAAGTGAAGTTCTGAAGTGTATTTAGTGTGTTGTAAAAAGAAAAAGAGTCGAGTATTTATAGTTTGAAAAACAGGTAGAGAGTAAGGGAAGAATCATAGTAATTATGGAACTATGTATCAATTACAATCAATCAACATAAGAACTTCCTTTAATTATGGAGTTCAAACTCTAACGGTAACGGACAACAATTAGTTAAGGAAAGAAAATCAAGTAAACATCTTGTGTAAGGTAGGAAATTAGGGGTAAATACATAGAGGTTTAACTAAGGAAACATTAATAAAGAATCTTTGAAATACACGGTTAGCAAAATAAGGTAAGAAATACATTGAATCAATTAATGCATAGTAAATCGAGGAATTAGGGATTCAAAATTACCAATGAACCAAGTCAGAAAGAGAGGTAAAGGAAGGTTCAAATAGGGAAAAATCAGTAACAATCAAGTAAGCAACATTGAGGGGATTCAGAATCAATTAACAGTTGGTAAAACCCGTTGAAAGAGAAGTTCTCATATATAAAGCACAAAGGCATGTCAAGAAAGAAGGATGTCATGCTAATTAGGAAAGACTAGCAAAAGTTTCAAAATCACAAACAGAGTAAAAATTCAAATTTAGTTCAAAACTCGGAGTGAGTCTAAGAATTCAGGGTTTCAAAGTGGAACCCCTATTCAAACACAAAATCAGATTCGCCGAAGAAACCCCCTAAATCCTAGGGTTTTACTCGAATATGATACAGAGATGAGAAGGCAAGCCATTGAAACAAGAGTCAGAGACCTCTTTCAGAGTGTCATGAGAAAACATACAAAAACAATAGTAGGTTCAGAGCTTATAGAATGTAGAAACTGATTTGAAGTAGGGGGAACAAGTTTTAAAAAAATGCTTAGAACTTAATAAGTTTAGGAGATAAAGAGGTAGTGCAAACTTAAGGAAACAATCGATGAAACATATTTAGAAAGGACTCAGACAAAGTCCGGTAAAGGCAATCAAAGGATTAAACTCAGTAGAAAAATATAGTATAGGAACACATAAGATAGACATGTGAGAGCATGATATTGAAACCAACAAAATAAAGAACAGAGCATAATAGAAAAACCAAATAATACAGTAAACATAAGAACACATGAAAAAGCACACGAGTCAGAAAAGAGAAAATAAGAACATAGCATGGATCGATTCACACCACGAAAAGAAGAAGAAGAAGAGTCAGAAGCATTTTAAGCCTTTACAGAAACCCTAATCGAAAAGAAGTAATTTTTGAAAGGAAAATCAGGGAAAAAGTTTAAGAAACTTAAGCAAAGCACAAAAGTATACCAGATCTAAAAAATAATTAGAAAGAACCTCGAGTAATTAAGGTTTCAGGAGAACCCTAAACGAGAAAGGCTTAGAAAAGTCCGATCTAAGTCGGATGAGGTCAGAAACAGGATCAGAAGAACAAGAGTCATCAGAGCAAGGCTGGAGATGGCTGGAATCTTCAAATCGAGGAAGGTATGAGTGAAGAACTTCGAGGTCTGGCCTCAAACCTTCGAGCATCAGGCATGCAAGAGCCGGAGGAGGTGAGTGTAGGCTGTCCATGGCCTGGGAAGCCATGGACTCCGGTGAGTTTAAGGTGGAGATGGTAGAAGATGGCTAGGGTTTGAGGGGGAGTTGAGAGAGAATTGAGAGGAGGGAATTTAAGGTCGGCTGCAGGTGAAAATGATTAGGGTTAGGGAGGTCGTTTAGGTTAAAAAAGGTAAGGGGAAACATGGGCCGTTGATCTCAGGAAGAGAAGGGTAGGTGGGGTTCCGGGTTTGGGTGTGGTAGAAAGAGTGTGGGTCGGGTTTCAATTAAAATTGGGTTCTGGAATTGGGGTCCAATATTGGGCTACAATTGAAAGCCAATTTGGCTATATATTAAATAGCCATTTTCCCAATTTAATTTTATAAAATTAGTGAAAATAATTTTAAAAGAAAATTAAAAGTACTGAACCAATTTATAATACATAAATACTAATTAAAAAATAATGGAACTAATTTTACAATTATAAAATATTATTAATCGTAAAAATAGGCTATAATTGCAATTATATGCGATTTAGCTTTAAAAATACCAAATAAATTTGTAAAAATATGAAAAATTACCTTAATTATATTTGAGTATAAATATGGGAATAAATAAGTTATTCACCAAAATGGTAATCTCGAGAATAATTATTGGATTTTGCACTGCTAAAATAGACAATAAATTAATTTTGAAAGTCCTTAAAATTTGAAAAAAAATACCAAAATAATTGGGTATGCTTATATATGCACATATATGTTATTTTGAAAGTATTTTGAGTGTAAGAATACTTAGAGAAAAATTATTCAACAGCTGTAATTAAGTGAAATATTACTGTATTTTGTATGAGCTTTATTTTATTGGCATGGTTTTTAAGCTGTGGTCCATAATTTGCCATGAAATAATTTTATGAGCTATATCTATCTTCACTCGTAAATTGTAAATTCTGTGAGTGATAAATAGTTACCACTAAAGTTGTTTGTTTATTTGAACTCATGAAAAATTCTTAATAAATTTGTACATGTGAAATTTGTCTATTCATGGACTGAGCATTATGATTTATAAGTAGGATACACAAAAAGGTTTATTTATTTGAGTCATTGAAATTTGCTTAATGTACCATGTGAAAATTATAATTGATAAATCTACATTAGTGATAGAGGTTTTTAACTTGAAAAAAAGTTTTATCTTTGGGTACTAGTGTAAGCAACTCCATCTATGAGAAGAGATATTGGGGTTTTCGCCGAACAGGAGAAAACATAATATCTTAGGTTCTTGTGTATTTATTAAAAGAATAATTTATTGTAAAAGGGGATATTATGTATCCTAGAAATAGGAAGAACATAATATATGCCTTGAGCTCATAGTATAATTATAAGGAGAATGAAAATCAATATCATATTTAATTTAATTCATGAAACTGCTTAAAACGGTTATTCTCCGAGTTTGGTTATAGGTTGGTGGTCATAAATTTGACGAACTCCGATTGACCTGAAACTTGGTAGGTTCATCGAAAACGATCCAGTGAGAAAAAATCATTGCTATTTTTCGGTAATTTAAGGTCGTTTAGATGGGTTTTTGTGACGACCCGACCCGTCGTCTCACGTGTTACTGCTCCATTTTTTCCATTTATTTCTTCTTAATATTTCATTATCGGTATGTGATGTGTGAGAGTTGATTTGGACTGGTTTTGATAAGAAATGAGGCACTTAGTCTCTTTAAGGAATGCTTAAGTTGAAAAAGTCAACCAGACGTTGACTTATGAGTTAGAGGGCTCGGACGTGATTTTCAGAAATTCGATTAGCTTCGGTAGGTGATTTGTGACTTAGGAGCGTGATCGGAATTGATTTTGGAGGTCCAGTGTAGAATTTGGCTTGAATTGGCGAAGTTAGTATTTTGGCGAATTCCGGTTGATAGGTGAGATTTTGATCCGAGGGTCGGAATGGAATTCCGAGAGTTGCTATAACTTTGATATGTGATTTGTGATGTGTGTGCAAAATTTCAGGCTTTTCGGACGTCGTTTGGTTGAGTTTTTGATCGAATGCGTGTTTCGGAAGTTTTGAAGAAACTTAGGCTTGAATCCGATGTGAATTGATGATTTTAGTGTTGTTTGATGCCTTTTGAGGATTGGAAAAAGTTTGAATAATGTTTTAGGAGGAGTCGGTGTTTTTGGCTGAGGTACCGGGGGCCACGGGGTGATTTCGGGTAGCTATCGGAAGGAAATTTGAAGTTGGAATTGCAGGTTTTTGGTTGCAGCAGGTGTTTCCGCATCTGCGGAAAGGAAACCGCAGATGCAGTTATGCGGAAGTGGAGTCAGGTATCGCAGGTGCGAAAAGGTTGTGGTTGAGCAATTTTTGCAGAAGCGGAAAGTTATCCGCATAAGCGGAAGTTATAGCGCATGAGCGGTTTTGGCATTCTCTTGATATTCCGCAGAAGCGGAAGGCGGGCCGCATAGGCGGTCCCGCTGATGTGAAATGTGGAACGCAGAAGCGGTAGGGGCCCTTAAGTGAAGGTCCACAGAAGCGGACATAAACCGCAGATGTGGAGGTCGCATAAGCTACATTTTCTCCGCAGAAGCGAAATCTGGGTTGGTCATAAAGGGGATTTATTGAAACATTTCATCCGCGAGGGTTATGTATTTTCCACCATTTTTAGCGAGCTTTGAGTGCTTTGAGGCGATTTTGAAGAGGTATTCAAGGAGGAATGATTAGAAGTAAGTTCCTTGGCTTAAATATACGAGATTATGATAGATTTAATATGGAAATTGGTTGAAATTCATTAAAAAGGGTAAAGCTAGGGCTTGAGTTTTTGATATTTCAAATTGGAATTTGATAGGTCATTTGAGCTCGTATTTGGGAGTTCATGGTATGTACGGACTCGTGGTGAGATGAGGAATCCGGTAATGTGAGTTTTGTAATTTTTTGAGAAGCGAGCCTGGGGCTCGAGTTTTCCTAGTTTTGAGATTTTTGCTATTTCTCTATTGTTTTCGATTGGGTATTGTTCCCTTAGCATACTGTGATGTATTCGCTCTGATTTTGGTTGGATACGACACGCGTGGAGGCCTATTTGAGGGGCAAAGGCGTCGCGAGCTAGAGATTGCACCGGTTCGAGGTGAGTAATACTTGTAAATAGTATCCTGAGGGTTTGAAACCCCGAATTTGCACATCATAGTGCTGTATTGAGGTTACTTGAACGCCGGATATGAGCTTGGGGTATAGCACCGTTGGGGATTGTGACTTAGTCCGTCCCGGTTGTTGATCTTACTGCGTAATTGTCTAAAACTTACTTGATGCTATCATGGTTTGGGCTGATTGCCATGTTTTGGGCTTTGTGCCGATTATTTGAATCCTTCTGGGATTGACAACACTGTTTTGCATTACTTGCATATTATTTTGAACTTGGTCCAAGGTTTTAAATACTGTTTTGCAAACTCAGCCATACTTCTAAGTTTTGAAAACTCACATGATATTTTAAATGATATTTCGGGCTGAGAACTACTATTTTACAAATGCCTAAGAGGCTTATGTTGATTTCTGGACTGAGCATGGATCGGGCTATGCACCGCACTAGTGATTTTGAAACAGTGGTAATAATGACACTGTATGATGTAACTTGAAACAGTGGTAACAATGAAACTGTATGTTGTAAGTGAAACAGTGGTAATAATGACACTGTATGATGTATCTTGAAGCGGTGGTAACAATGACACTGTATGATATAAATTGGTCAGGTAACAATGACTGATCGGTCAGGTAACAATGACTGACCGGTCAGGTAACAATGACTGACCGGTCCGGTAACAATGACTGACCAGGAATTAATTGATGCCACAAGATGGCTTGATATTGCGCTTGGGCTGTAGGAGCCCCTTCGGAGTCTGTACACACCCCCAGTGAGTGCCATCGACGTTAAATGGATCAGGTTGCTCGCCGCAGCGGGTACCAGAGTGTACCGTCATAGACATTGCATTGCACTCATGCATTTGTTCCTATTTTGTATTATTTGTTATGACATTTCAGCAC
Source organism: Nicotiana glauca (assembly GCA_026770625.1). NCBI lineage: Eukaryota > Viridiplantae > Streptophyta > Magnoliopsida > Solanales > Solanaceae > Nicotiana > Nicotiana glauca. Next base: position 44,791 of record MU685630.1, read on the forward strand.
TCGCATTTCATTGGCTTCCATGCTACCTCTTGCACTGCTTACCTGACACCCTGCTATTATTTGTTAATGGAGTGCTCTACCCGAGGGGCTGATTTATGTACTGACTTGCACTATCTGTTTTGCATTCATTTGCTTAACTGTTAGAAAAAGGATATTTTTGAAAAAGGTTTTAAACTGAGCCACGATATTTCTAAAGTTTTCACGGTTTCACTATTTTCTCAAAGGGTCACTATACTATATAGCATGATGACTTTCTTTACATGGTTTCTTGCTGCTCAGTTATTATTTACCTTTATTACTCACTGAGTTGGAGTACTCACTTTACTCCCTGCAGCTCGTGTGCAGTTACAGGTATTTGTTACCCGGTAGCGGGTTTGAGCTGATTAAGGATTTTGTTATTGTAGCTGAGCAAGGTGACCGCCAGCATTCGCGGCACCGGACGTTGTCTTTAGAATTCCCAAAATTTATCTTTTTATATTATTGGCTCTGTAGTTGCTTTCAGGTTTCTTTAGATGCTCGTTACTTGTGACACCCCGGTCGGGTCGTGTTGGGTTGTTAACACTGGTTATTATTGTCGTTGAGCTGTATTTATCTACTTATTTATGTTTAATAATGGTTAAAGAGACGATTTGAGCTAGTTGGCCAGCCCTATCTTCATGAGAGGCGCCATCACGACCAGGTTGGGAAATTGGGTCGTGACAAGTTGGTGTCAGAGCCTAGGTTACTAGGTCTCACGAGTCATGAGCAAGTTTAGTAGAGTCTCGCGGATCGGTACAGAGACGTCTGTATTTATCCTTGAGAGGCTGCAAAAACTTTAGGAAAGCTTCACTTTCTTGGAATTCTTATCGTGCGTACTTGATTCAACTTGAGATATAACTCTTGAAATTCCTTCCACACGTCTGTATGCGCACGTGAGCGATCAACATCAGATGTGCCTTGATGGTTTGTGATTTCCCGATAAAGGGGCGAGATGTAATCTCTGTGAGTTTGATGTTGGGCCAGTTTGGTGGACTTGAGGCCAGATCTTTGCCATGGTTTGAGCACCGAGGTGCTAATTGTGTGAGCAAGTGTTTTGAACTTATATGTTTGGTATTGTCCTTATTAGCCGGAATGGTGATTGGATACCCATGTGGTGAGTATGTTAGTGCTACGAGGTGTATCTAAATGACTTGGTACTGACGAAGGAGTCTGCTGGATAATAGACGAATTGTTAAGTGTTCGTTTCCTATTATGATTTGTTATGTAGCCCCGAGTTATGGGCGCGTGGAGAATATTTTCGTATCTTCTAGTTGGAAAGTAAAGTGCAATACTTGTGGCGGTATGAGTTTAGACTCAGGAAGACTAAATTGGCTGTATTATATGCATGACGGTGGGAGGTGTGCTGAAATAATAAATTGAGGCGAAGCAGGTGGGTTATCTCCTGTGGAGTGTTCTTGAGTGGTATGATCCTTATGTGTCAGTTAGAAGATCCCATGTATAATTGAAAGGTACGTGTTGTAATCTAAAAATTTGGGTCACTTAAAAGAGTGGACTCAGCTGATGTGGGGATGAATACGAGGTTTGTAGAGGATTTCAGTACCAGATAATCTGTGTTTTCATAAACTTGTAGATGATTTGAGTTTAATTTCACTATAATATTGTTGCATCATTAGAGTAACAGTATGGGTTATTGAATGTGTCCTGATAGATGGCTTCGAGCCAAGTTAGGGAGGTCAGCTGATCGCACGGTTATGTGCTATGTTGGTTCCATTTCGAGGTATGCTGGCGGATCAGTCTTGGTTGTAGAAATTGAGCCGAGGATGGCATGAGTGAAGCAAAATTTTGACAAAGCTTATATGATGCTTTCGTAGATGTGAGAAAATACTAGGATGTCTTAAGATGTGGTTGACAAAGAATGCTCAATGGATAGAGAAGGAAGATGGTTGTTTGTATTGGTATGAGATCATGTTCTGCGGTGTCAGAGTGCTAATAGGGCACGAGTGGTTCTGTCCGTTAAGTCAGGTAATTTACAGTTGTATAAGAGTCAATGACTCTCGAGAATGGTTTTATTGTGTTCAAGATTTTGCATGTAATAATCAAGTGTCTTAAGGTGGTGTATGTGGCTAGAGACTGTGTTTCCATCAGAAAAGGATCAAGACTTGTGATATTTTATGTTAATTATGGGATTCTATGTATCAGTATCTTGGAAGTAATGGTAACAAATTCAGATTCACAGGAAGTTCTTCAAGTAAAATATTCTGGAACGTGGTATTTCTGGGAAGCATTGAGAGAGTATTCAGTGGCTTATGGGTCTTAGACAGTGTGGTCTTATGTTTGAGTCTCGTATAGTAAACCTGGGTTAAGGTATTGTGGTGCTACAGCAGGGAAGAATATCAAGTTGATGATGAATCAGAAGGGAAACTTGATGGACGGAATAGCTTGATAATAGTCCGAATCGGCATGGTAAGGGTATGATTAATTCTTCGTATGTGTTCGAGGTTATGAGCTCTTACAGGCATTTTGCAGCAATGCTCTTGAGTTTTGGCAGCTTGCTTAGCTCGGTTTGGATAGAAGGATTCAGTCATGGCAGTTTAACTCGTGCAAATGGAATTGGGAGAGAGTCCATGTTGGGTTTTACCGTGGTTTAGAGATAAATATTTTTTTTATGGGTATGCGGAGCATGGAATGTGTAATGATTCTTTTTCTAGATGGGATTAACGGAAGTTCTTGGCTGGATGAGTTACAGTTCAGTTCTGAAAAGAAGTTCATAAAATTCTTATGCAGTGGGTAGCCTCAGTTAATCAAGGAAATGGTACTGCTAATTGAAAGTGATTTGACGAGAGTATGTATCTCGGAAAAAGGGTAATGTGATTAGACTGATGATACTTCGATAGTACTGCGACATATTCTTGTTAGATAGGCTGTTGATATCTGAGTTTGTTTGATGGCACAGGGAAATTTAAGAATATCCTTTGCGGAATGATTGGGTACTTGAGGTGTGATATATATTCATACGACGGAATTTGGGATCAAGTATGGGGATTCGTGTGCTATGTGGAGTTGGAGACTAGGAGTCCTCAAGTACAGACTATGTAGTGGTTGTGGATCACGTGTATCAGCACCGTTTAGCGGCTATTGGGATTTGGAGACCCGAGTGGATCTTTTTTCGCTTGGTATATTAGATTGTGGATATGATATTGGGTGTAGACTGGTTGTCTTAGTGTTAGGTTATTCTAGAATATCGTGCTATGGGCTATGTCGGATAATGCCACATGTTGCGTGGCGAGGTGCATCGGATTATGTTCTAGCACAATGGGTTGTATTCCAAAGACCAGCGGACGGTTAGGAAGGATTGCTTTTTCTTGATTGGGCCTTCGTGATGGATGTCAGTGCAGAGGTTCCTATCATTGACTTAGTTCTGGTATTGAGGGACTTTTTTGGATGCGTTTCTTGTGGCCGGGCATGTCGCCGAGTGAGATTATGGATTTCGGTATTTATTTGGTGCCGGGCACCGTATAGTACGGCTCCGAGAGGAGTTATAGTAGTGTAAGGAACAATTTCAGGCTTTTTGGTATTGAGTTCGTTGGCAGGACGATGTGGCTACATATTCAGCTTGAGCTAGCTTGGTTAGTCACGAGTTGTATTGTTGAGGGATATGTTGATTCGATCATTATTGAACTTGTTAGTGATCTGGGGAGACCTATGAGTTGCTTTTTCTGTGCTGTGAGGCATTATGATTTATTGGTTATGGGCACACGTGGTGCAGTTCTATTGGGGATTCATAGTGGAAGTCGAGCGGGAAGAGTAATTGAGTGTTGCTCGATAAATGGGGTATTGGTTATGGCCTATCAGGTTGTGTGATGTATGTTATTTGTTTCACCATGGGTATAATGAATTTCTTTGGTTTCAGACATCAAATTGTGCGTGGCTGTCGATTTTGAGCATAACGACTTGAGGTGTTTCAGATGTAACAGTGTTTGGACAGGATCACGTATTATAGCGAGGCTACGTGGAGATATGACCTTTCGGGGTAGATTCAGGTATTCTATTTCTATGATGAGAGACGGGGCCTTAGCCTTGTGTTGTGATGGTACTGATGAGCTTGAGGTACAACTCTTCCGTTTGAGTCATTTGTCATGATTCGAGTATGTTCAGACCGTTTCTTATTGGTTCGCGTATTATGGAAGTGTGGCTTAGGCCGATGTTGAGGTGTCATATCACCAGAATGGTGTGTTAGATTTGAGGTGATCTTTGGAGTCATTAATGAATACGAACAGATTTGATCTCAGCTGGTTAGAAGGATAATATCGAGGTTCGGCCCAAAAATCTATTGTGGTATTAGTCAAGAAGGAAGTGGCTTCGTGTATGGGTGATCTGAGGAATGGTTATGATTTATCGCATTTTTTATTTATCGTTGGCAGTATATGAAAGTGTTGGAATAAGACTTTAGCTAATAAGAGGTTTCTATCGGTATTTGGTTATTGTGGGCAACTGCTGTGAATAGAGACTATCATTTCGAGTGTTGGATTGTGTGGTATATTGTATAATTTTACCTGAGGTTGCAGTTGTAGGTTATTACAGCTGGTTCGGGTTTATTCTGGGTATGATCTCGGAAGGTGCAATGGGGTTCTACAGTTTATGGTCTAGATGGACTGTGAAATTTTAGTTGTGTTGTATTATCGGACCTATGTGAGATAGAGTGACATGGGATCACCCCGGGTATATGCTTGGTAAGGTCATTCAGCTATTGGTTGGCTTCTAGTACAACTCTGGGTACGCTCGAGGACGAGCGATTATTTAAGTTGGGAAGGATATGACGACCCGACCCGTCATCTCATGTGTTACTGCTTCGTTTTTCCCGTTTATTGCTTCTTAATATTTCATTATCGGTATGTGGTGTGTGAGAGTTGATTTGGATTGGTTTTGATAAGAAATGAGGCACTTAATCTCTTTAAGGAAGGCTTAAGTTGGAAAAGTCAACCGGATGTTGACTTATGAGTTAGAGGGCTCGAATGTGATTTTTGGTGATTCGGTTAGCTTCGGGAGGTGATTTGTGACGTAGGAGCGCGATCGGAATTGATTTCGGAGGTCCGGTGTAGAATTAGGCTTGAATTGGCGAAGTTAGTATTTTGGCGAATTCCGGTTGATAGGTGAGATTTTGATCCGAGGATCAGAATGGAATTCCGAGAGTTGCTGTAACTTCGATATGTGATTTGTGACGTGTGTGCAAAATTTCAGGCCTTTCGGACGTCGTTTGGTTGAGTTTTTGATCGAATGCATGTTTCGGAAGTTTTGAAGAAACTTAGGCTTGAATCCGATGTGAACTGATGATTTTAGTGTTGTTTGATGCGTTTTGAGGATTGGAACAAGTTTGAATAATGTTTTAGGAGGAGTTGGTGCTTTTGTTTGAGGTCCCGGGGGCCTCGGGGTGATTTCAGGCAGCTCTCAGAAGGAAATTTGAAGTTGGAATTGCATGTTTTTGGTTACAGCAGGTGTTTCCGCATCTGCGGAAAGGAAATGACAGATGCGGTTAAGCGGAAGCGGAGCCAGGTATCTCAGGTGCGAAAAGGTTGAGGTTGAGCAATTTCCGCAGAAGCGGAAAGTTATCCGCTTAAGCTGGTCCGCATAAGCAGAAGTTATACCGCAGGAGCGGTTTTGACATTCTCTTGATATTCTACAGAAGCGGAAGGCGGGCCGCATAGGCGGTCACGCTAATGCTAAATGTGGAACGCAGAAGTGGTAGGGGCCCTTAAGTGAAGGTTCGCAGAAGAAGACGTGGACCGCAGATGCGGAGGTCGCAGAAGCGACATTTTCTCCGAAGAAGCGAAATCTGGGCTGGTCATAAAGGGGTTTTATTGAAATATTTCATCCGCGAGGGTTATGTATTTTTCACCATTTTTGAGCGAGCTTTGAGGCGATTTTGAAGAGGGATTCAAGGAGGAATGATTAGAGGTAAGTTCCTTGGCTTAAATATACGAGATTATGATAGATTTAACATGTAAATTGGTTGAAATTAATTAAAAAGGGGTAAAGCTAGGGCTTGAGTTTTTGATATTTCAAATTAGGATTTGATAGGTCATTTGAGATCGGATTTGGGAGTTCTTGGTATGTATGGACTCGTGGCGAGACTAGGAATCCGGTAATGTGAGTTTTGTAATTTTTCGAGAAGCGGGCTCGGGGCTTGGGTTTTGCTAGTTTTGAGATTTTTGCTATTTCTCGATAATTTTCGATTGGGTATTGTTCCCTTAGCATACTGTGATGTATTCGGTCTGATTTTAGTTAGATACGATGCACGTGGAGGCCGATTTGAGGGGAAAAGGCGTCGCGAGCTAGAGATTACACATGTTCGAGGTGAGTAATACTTGTAAATGGTATCTTGAGGGTTTGAAACCCCGGATTTGCACATCATAGTGCTGTATTGAGGTGACTTGCACGACGGATATGAGCGTGCGGTAGAGCACCGTTGGGGATTATGACTTGGTCCGTCCCAGTTGTTGATCTTATTGCGTAATTGTCTGAAACTTACTTAATGCTATCATGGTTTGGGCTGATTGAGGATTTTGTTATTGTAGCTGAGCAAGGTGACCGCCAGCGTTCGCGGCATCGGACGTTGTCTTTAGAATTCCCAAAATTTATCTTTGTATATTGTTGGCCCTGTAGTTGTGTTCAGGTTTCTTTAGATGCTCGTGACTTGTGACACCCCGGTCGGGTTGTGTTGGGTTGTAAACACTGGTTATTATTGTCGTTGAGCTATATTTATCTATTTATTTATGTTTAATAATGGTTAAAGAGACGATTTGAGCTAGTTGGCTGGCTTTGTCTTCACGAGGCGCCATCACGACGGGGTTGGGAAATTGGGTCGTGACAGTTTTCAAGCAGTTTATTAAATTAAATTTATTATAAATATAAAAAGTTATTCTTTGTATATCCGCTATATTTGTGTTAAATGTGAAATATGATGGTTTAACTTGATATGATATATAGCAAGAATGCAAATCACATGGATTTAATCATAAATACACAAAAAATAATTTACTTGAATTTGGTCTAGTTTCGGCGATTGTGAATTTTACGCTTTCAGAATGAAATGAAATTCGGTAGGATCATTGAAAACAATCATTTAAGAAGAACTCGCTGTTATGCAGTGAATTACATCGTATTTTGATGATTCAGGATCGTTTAGATGAGTTTTTTGAAGATTTGACGGATTAAAATGTGATTTACATATAAAAAGTCATTCTTTCTATCATTTAATTTGTGTCTAATCTGGAACATGATAACACATGTTAATTTGACATGAATTGGTATATGATAAGAATGTATGTCATATTTTAAATTATTAAAAAATGCTTAAAATGGTAATTTTCCAAATTTGGTTGCAATTTTTGGAGATTCTGATTTTAATGATCTTGGATTGATCTGAAATTTGGCAGTTTTATCAAAAATAGCCTAGTAAACAATACTCACTGCTTTGCAGTGAAAAACGTTAATGTTAGTATTTTAAGATTGTTTAAATAGGGTATTGAGCATTTTTTTAATTATGGAACTTAATTCTCAGATAAAAGTTCGTGGTTGTGATAAAGTGGTGATAGGATTAAACTCCTATAGTCTCCATTTTTTATTTATATTGAGATAATAAATTTACGCGTTGATATTAGGTATTTCTCCATATCGGATAAAGTTTATTATGAACTCACTGATTATAGTTACTAGTTATTGATAACTTGTATTAACTCTCCATCTGAGTTTAAAGGGTTGAATCAATTTTGTAACTAAAATACATTCATGATTAAGTGGTGATAGAAATATATTTCTATGGTTTTTCACTATTAATTTCAAATGAGTTACAAATTTACGCGTTGAATTTAGGTCTTCTTCCATATCAGATAAATTTATTGTAAGTTCACTAGGTGAAACACTAGTAATTGATATCGTATACTTACTCTCCATCTGAGTATACATGTTGGATCAATGGAACTAGAGCTATTAATTATGATGTTCAATTGACTTAAATGAACAGTATAATCTCCATTTAAGTTAGGTCTGTTTTAATTATTGGAGTGAATAATCTGGCATTCGATATGTATGTGCATGAGTAGTTCTTTTCCCATTGAGATTGCTATTCAAGATGCATGACATATATGTGCAGTGTGTTTAAAATTTTTGTACTAAAAGATTGACTGAAAATAATGGTATACTCTCCATCTGAGTTGGTTCAATTTATTTTTGGATTTTATAATTCTTGCATTATATAATATACTTTGCATGAATGATTCTTTTCCAATCGAAGTTTATTATTCGAGATGTATGCATGTATATAAATTTTGAATGCAGTCTGAATTTTAGTATTCAGTGTTTTGACTTATTAAGATCTATTTAATATTTTTATCTCAACTCTACAATGACTTTATGTAATTTGTCGTATTACTTGTTAAAATTTTCTTTTAGTGATAACTCATTAATTTAAAGGATGCAATATATGTACTTTTTGTTAGAAGAAATTTAATTCTGATTTCTAGGCAAAATAAGAGATGGATATTTATTTTATTTTTCAAATAACTCTTGAGTTATTGAGCTTGATAAAATTTTTATCTCTTGTGGTGCATGAACACATGATCTTGTTATTGTATATTAATGTCTCTCCTAAATAGATCAATAATAGTGTACCTCATAAGGGAATATGTTCTTCAAAATTGAGTAAAACTTATGTGTGTACTTTTGTCTAAGTCATATTAATCTATATAGGATTTCAAGTTGGTCAAGGATGGACCTTAAGGTTCATTGAAAGTAGAGGCACTACCAACTTGCAGATCCTGTTTGGAAGAAAATTTGACTAAAGGTTGTTTCCCTTCAAGAGAAAATAAATCTAGTGATAAGCTAGAATGAATTCCTTCTAATATGTATGGTTAAATGAACATATTGGTGAGAGATAGTTTTGAGTATTTTTATGACGTTCATAAATGATTACTCAAAATATTAATTTATATATATCTGATGCATCGTAAGTCTTAATGAATTAAGTAAATCAAGATTTTAAGACTTGAAATGAAGAAGCACCAAGGAAATATATTAAGTTACTGCAATTTGATAGTAGTAGCGAGCACCTCTCTAAAGAGTTCCTTTGTTACTTATCAATGTCACGACCCAAAATCCACTAAGGGTCGTGGTGGCGCCGGACACCACTGTCAGGCAAGCCAACTGAAATACCTAATTAAATTTCAATTTTCGAATTGTCTAAAATTATTTTTCTTTATACATTAAATAACAAATAATAAAATTTTTAGAAACAACCACGAAATCTTTAACAAAACTTAACATTTAATAATCCAAAAAAAATCCTCGCAGAACCCGGTGTCACAAGTGCACGAGCAATTTCTAAGAAATAATGTAATACCACAACCGTTCGGAATACAATATTGGACAGAAATAAATAAAGAAAAATGAAAGAGACTCTACTAGCTGCGAATCGCCTCGAGAAGTGCAGCACACCTAAGTCTCCATATCATCCGTGCTTCTACGCCTAGCAGGCCACTAGTGATGCATATGCATGTGCAACAAAAATGCACAGAAGTGTAGTATGAGTACAAAAACAATGTGTACCCAATGAGTATCTCGCCTAATCTCGAAGAATTAGAGACGAGATGGTCGACTTCAGCCCTTACTAGTGGTCCAATAATGATGTCTATAATACATTAAATCTTGGATTTCTATAAACATGATTTTAATCAAATAGAAGGAAACAAGTAAACAATTATTTTTTATAGGAAATTTCAATTTTTGTTCTTTATTGTCCAAATATTCTCAAGCCATGAAGAGGCAACAACAACTTTAATAAGTTCAAGGAAGCAATACAAGCATGCACAAATTATGCCGAGGTCGACGGCCCGCTCCAACAGAAATGTAAATTGTGCACTGCCGAGGGTCGAACGACGCGAACCATAGATATATCTATTTAATCTGCCTAGGCGTTCGGCCGCTCCAAAATTTAAAACACACACAGACAGTCAATCACGAGTCCACACGGAGCAATTAGCCAAAGAAAGTACATCCTCTTTTAACCATTTAAGAAAAATAAAGTTTAATTTTTTTAGAAATTTATTTATTAGTTCAATGTGATTTAAGCAATTCAAGCTATCAATAAGTTCACAAATAATCCAAGTATAACATGCTCTTGGGTCCTAGACTATCCGGACAATAGTAGCTACACACGGACTCTCGTCACCTCGTGCATACGTAGTCCCCACAAATAGGAGCACATACTCAATTATTTCACCAATGGGGACAATTCCCTTTTACAAGGTTAGAAAGGAGACTCACCTCGCTTTGAAGATCCATAACCGGCATTCCACGCCCTTCCGAAGACTCGAATCGATGCACAACGCTTCAAAACTAGCCAATAATTATGTAAATCCATTAATATATTCTAAGGTACTCATTATAATCCAATTTATAACAATTCCTAACCCCAATCGAAAAGTTAACAAAAATACCCTCGGGCCCACGTGCCCGAAAATCCAAAATTTTTCGAAGATAAAGTTTACCCATGAACGCACGAACTCAAATATACGATTTTTCCTAATTCCATACCCACAATTGTGGTCAAAATCCAAGAATACTAATTTTCTAGGTTTTCTTCAAAATTCCAAAATTTCTACTAATTTACATGATTTTCCATATTAAACTCTTGATATAATCCAAGTAATTAACTTGCAATAGGTGTGAATCACTTACCTTGACATGGATGATGAAAATGGAGCTCCAAAATCGCTCTTAGGTCAGTTCCCATGGAGAAAATGAGATAAAATGTGCCAAACCCATTTCTTTACATTTATACACTGCCCAGACGAGTCTTCTTCGCGTTCGAGTGTCACGACCCGAATTTTCCACCATCAGGATCGTGATGGCGCCTACTCGTGGTAGCTAGGCAAGCTAATTTACTCACCGTTTCCATAAACAAACAATCCAGTTTTCAATTTAATAGCATAAAATAATACTAACAATAGTTGCGAAAGTCTAATTCTATAAGTCCGAAATAAATATGAACTGCTCGATAATATCCTCTACCCAATATTTGGTATTACAAACTCACGAACCACTAAGAATAAACTACATGTAATGGTCTGAAAGAAATATAACAACCGTCTGTCTCGAAACAATGAGACTACAGTATAAATGAAAAGCATAAGAAGAGACGTCGGGCCTGCGGACGCCTGCAAGCTACCTCAGTCTCTTAGTAATGAAATCCTGCAATCGAATTACTGCTGTTGCTACTCAAAACCTGGACCTATGCAAAAACGCACAGAAGTGTAGTATCAGCACAACCGACCCCATGTACTGGTAAGTGCCTAGCCTAACCCCGGCGAAGTAGTGAAGAGGCTAGACTGGACACCACATAAACCTGTATAGTTATAAGATATACAGCGAAATATCGAATACCAAGAAAATCAACATAAAGGGAGGGGGAATATGCTATGGGGAAAATACAAATAAACATTAAATCCAGAGTAACTACCAAAACAGCTTAACTCCACAGTGAAACAAGAATAAATATTCAAACATAACCACAAATGTCAACAACCGTTGCGGCGTGCAACCCGATCCACATATTACCATCGTTGCGGCGTGCAACTCGATCCACAATTACCATGTTGCGGCGTTCAACCCGATCCACAATTACCACCGTTGCGGCGTGCAACCCGATCCACAATTACCATCATTGTGGTGTGCAACCCGATCCACATTGTTTATCATTTATCCTCGTTTAACCAGTCTAAATCCCCAAGCAACAGTAAAAAATAAGGGATACACAGCAAACAATTACGTAGCAAACATCCCGACAAGGGAGTAAAATTAGTAGTGTATAGAC
>MU685634.1:3884-22156 GCA_026770625.1 Nicotiana glauca
GCCGGGGTTAGGCCAGGCACTTACCAGCACATGGGGTTGGTTGTGCTGATGCTACACTTCTGTGCCTTTTGTGCACAGATTAGGAGGCAGCTTACAAACCGCCGCAACAGTTCTAGACCGGGAGCCGACCTTCAGTCCAGAGACTCTTAGGTAGCTTAGCTGACGTCCGCGGGCTCGGAGTCTCATCTATGATATTTCAGTTTGTTTATTTGTATTGAGACAGACTCTTTTGTATTTTCTTTCAGAATGATATTTTTAGTACTCCTTAGTAGTCCGTGAGTAGTGACACCAGATATTGGGTAGAGGTGTATTTTGAAACTTCCGCATTTTTATATCGTTTTGTTAAAACTAAAGTCTTCCACACTTATTTAATTGTTGTTAGAATAATATATTGTTGAGGATGGATAAAGAAATGTGGTATTGTTTGGCTGGTCTAGCTAAGTTAGTAGGCGCCATCACGACGCCCGATGGTGGGATAAATCCGTGTCGTGACATTTGTGTTTTGTAAATATAATAAATAAAGTACAAGGACAAACATACTAAATATTGGACTATATTTTCTGCAATATATTTTCTTACACGAACAACTATATGCTGTACTTTCAAGAGGGATATCGATATCGACAATAAGAGTTTTGGTTAAGGCAGAGCAACCAAAGCATTAAGAGGAAACATACACAAGAAAATTATCTTCAAAGAAGTGTTCCTTAAGATACCATCACATTAAATACTTTTAAACTATAATACATAATTATCTACTAACATGACAAAATTGATCAATTGTGTAAGTTTTATTAATGTTCTTTTAATTTAAGTTCATGTATTATACTAATGTAGTAATGTTTTTCTGCGTTTAGATGATATTTCTATTGTTATACATAAAATTTCTCTCATTAATTAAGTTTTATTATCCCTTCGTATAAATAAATATCTAAATCATCACGTATCATTATTAACGTGCAATGCACGTTCATAAATACTAGTATTATAAAATGGAGCAAATGAATGTTTCAATCTGATGTAGATTGGCTGAATTAGAACTTGATTCAAAATTGTTTTAGAAAAGGATAGATATAACCTCTATATTAAAGAACTTGTCATATAAAAAGACTTTGATGGAAGATTTGTTAGAAATTTATCGTATATTTTAAAGACTTTTAGTGTGGAAACATATAATGTAATAAATTGTTTACCTTGTTTTTCAAAGGAAATAATATATGAGATAATATTATGTAGTTATGCATATATGGTAGTTTATTTGATTGAAAAAAATAATTTTTATTAGGAGCCCCTAGGGCAATCATAATTTATGCAGAAGTCCCTAGGACTAAAGCATTTGCCTAAGAGTCCCCAACCTACCTATAAATACATATGTGACTCCATCAGTCTGGCATCGTATGATAGACATGGGTTAGAAGGCTCCTAGGTTTTCCGTCACAACTTTTCAAGGTAACTCTACAACACTTGAAAAATTATGGTTGAAGGTACGGTCCTTATTTAATTTTTATTGTGTTGGCTTTGTATATGTATTTAAATTCTACATCGTGGTATCAAATCCTACCTTTTAGCTATGTTGTTCAATATCTGTTGATGGTAATTATGAATATAATTTATCATGTTTCGGTAACAACGATTTATAACATGGAGTTAGAACCCCAGTCGGCAATTTAAACTTCAACTTCGAGTTTCGAGTGTTTGTTGTTATTGTTTAATGTGTGAGCATTATGTATTTCTACAGACATGTTTTAAGAGCAAGAGAATACGCTTTGTCTGTTCTGATGATTCAAAACATATTTAGGTAATTTATTTGAATAGTGCTTTCGTCATTTTATAATATATCTATGTGTTGTGATTAAAGCTCCTCTCTTTTCTGTAATTTTGAAATTAGCAATGATATATCCTCTAAAATAGAAGTTGGGTCACTGACTGATTCTTAAATCATAAATTATTAGATTTGTAGCAGTGATTTAAGTACAGAAGTTACGATCTAACGTATTTGTTTACTCTCTGTTTCCACTTTACTTTGGATTAAGGTTGAATTATTAGATATATTTGTTTCTCTACCAAAAAGAATTTGACTGAACAATACTCCATTATGTTTGGAGTTGCGTTCTTTTTTATTCTTTTACACATATTTATTTTATAATATTTGAATTGATTATATGAACTAACCTTTGGGTAATTAAGTGCGTGGTTCTGAATTTAAGTTTTCCTCTTCATATTTTACCAAATTTGTTTGGGTTTGTTCCTAAGTTATAAGGAAAGGAATAGTTGAATGTTCTACAACTATACTGCTGTTTAGGTTCTTATAATATTAATTATAAGAATTTACCTTGGAGTATTATATAACTCTATGCTTATATCCAGTAGTCCCATTCAAAAGTCAATCAACATCATGTTTAGGTTGATTAATTACGGTTAATTATTTTGAGATGTCATTTGAGTTTTTAGTCTACTTATCCTATTAAAATGGTAACCCGGCCCTACAGGGAGGTAACCATTTTGGTGAGATTAATTGGAACGAGATAGTAAACCGTTAAGTTGAAATTATCTTATGCCCACAGGTACGGATTAATTTCTATGTGTTTTGGTTTACTAGTCTAATAAAGTAAAGTAAATTCGATGCATGAGTTGCAACCTCTGCCCACAGGAGGGTCTGAAATTTACCTAGAATTGGTATTTTACGTGATTCACATTTGATGGATAGTACTTCATAGCTTAAGAATATTTATCCTTATTTTGTAGTATTTATAGCTTTTCCTACCACTATTTTTCACGAGAATGCTCGAATTCCAATGCTTTTCAGTGACAATTATGCTGAATGGAAGGAGAAAGTCCTTCTCACTTTAGGGTGCTCGGATCTGGACCTGGCACTCCGTGTGGAAGAACCATCTATTCCCACAGAATCAAGTACGCCAGCAGCTAAGGCTAATTATGAGCGGCGGGAGCGATCTAATCGCTTAAGTTTAATGCTCATAAAAGCCCACATAAGCCAAAGTATTAGGGGTTTTATCCCTAATAGTGATCGGGTCAAAGCTTACATGAAGGCAATTGATGAACAATTCGTAAGCTCTGACAAGATATTGGTCATCACCCTTATGAAGAGGCTCTCAAGTATGACTTTCGACAGAAGTCGTACAGTGCGTGAGCACATTATGGAGATGAGAGACATTGTTGCTAAACTCAATTCCCTTGAGGTTGATATGTCCAAACCATTTCTTGTGCATTTCATTCTCAACTCACTTCTTGCGGAATATGGTCCGTTCAAGATTTCTTATAACACACATAAGGATAAATGGACAATCAATGAACTTTTGACAATGTGTATTCAAGAAGAATAGAGATTAAAACATGAGACACCTGAAAGTGTTAATACGGTGACTTATGGTAAGAGAGATGCAAAGAAGGGCAAAAGTATTCCCATAAAGAAGAAAAACACATTTGACAAAGATGCTTGTCGTTTCTGTAAGAAGAAGGGACACTAGAAGAAGGATTGCCTGAAATACAAGAAATGGCTTGAGAAGAAACGTAATTTTACCTTTGTATGTTATGAATCTAATTTTACTGTAGTATCTGATAATACATGGTGGATCGATTCTGGTGCAAAAATTCATATTGCCAAAATCATGCAGGGCTTTCTAAATGAAAGAATTACAAGAAAATACACATGACTTTACATCATAATAAAAAAGGGCCCATATTTTTAAGTTTTACCTCACCTAGCCCACATTGTATATATTTTGAAAGCACTAGTAAATTAAAATATGTATTCTTATAACCATTGTTTCTAAAAGCTATGGAGTTAAATATGTGTTCTCACAACCATTGCTTTCACTCTCTCTTCTTCTCACGTCTTCTACATATGCTTCAAGGGACTGTCTATTCTGCTTCTCCTCTTGTGTCACCTGTTTGCAATGTAAGAAAATTGAAGAGTAGAAGTCCACCATTGAAGACCATTCAAAGCTTTGCTTTTGAAAATTGATTTCTTTGAATTTGTTAGTTGTTTGGATTGGGTATTATTCCAATTGATTGAAAATACCAAAATGAGTTCAAAATTTAAATTTGAAGTGATTTGGAGCAGATTTGAGTTAAATTTCAGAAAAGACACAAGGAAGAAGATGAAGTCAGTTTTGTATAATTATGTATAATCTTGTATAATAGTGTATATGAGTGTAGAAACACACCTTATACACAATTATACACTTTTATACACCTTTATACAAGCGTCTGTAGATGAACTTCTTCCACGATTTTCAGTTGCAATTCTTGTTCAAAACCAGTCCAAATCTCCATTAAATGACTTCAAATTTTATATACAACCTCCTTATACTATTTCTAACAAGTGTAAATAATACCCACTTATATTTTCTCACAAAATCAAATTCGAAATTTACACCCACATATTTAAGATTGTTAAAAATCTAATTTTCACCACCCAAATAAATTTGGTTTGTTGAATTAATGTTTGAGTAACAGTTACTGATTCGAAAATTAATTTAAAAGCTTGAGGAATCTTTTTTAAAAATTAAATAGTAATTTTGAGAACCTATTGGAGTTGTATGTTGAATCTTAACATATTATTTTTGGGTTAGTTGGTTGTAAATTAAAATATGGGCTATAAAATTAAAAAGTAGGGAGCCCAATTGTTCTAATATGAAATTTTCCCTTTCTAAATCAGAGGAAGCTGATAGGAAGTGAAAAATACGTCTATTTTGGCAATAGGACACGTTCACGTGTGGAAGGCGTGGGGACTTATAGGCTCATTTTGAAAGATGAATTTCACTTAGATTTAGAAAATACTTTTTATGTTTCAGACTATTCTAAAAATTTAATTTGCTATCAAGACTATCTATTAGTAGATATGATTTGAATTTTCATTATCCTTCTGTGAAACTTTTGAACGATAATAAATTTCACAACCCAAATCTACCATGTCTTAATGGCGCCTAACGTGGAACTAAGCAAGTCGACTCTTTTGCCAAAACAGCCTAATATTTCAATTTAAAGATTACTTCAAGCTATTTAAATAATAAAACTTTATAAGATAAGTCCGAATAACAAAGTGCGGAAAGAAAGGCCCGACATCAGTGTGTCACTAGTAATAAGCGTCTACTAAGGACTGTCCGATAATACTAAGACTACTACAATCTGGAAACCAAATAATAATATCTATAGAAAGATAAGAGGGAGAAGAGCAGGGCTGCAATCTCCATGCAGCTACCTTGCTACCTCCAACAGATCCGCGACGGATGAGAACAACCCTCACTAGCACGTCCAGCCATCCCTGGATCTGCACACAAGGTGTAGGGAGTAATGTGAGTATGCCAACTCAGTAAGTAATAAAAATAAATAAAGACTGAGCAGCAGTGACGAGCAATAAAATATATACAACTCATATGATGAAATCTCAGTAGAATACAACAGACTTTTAAAATCGGGGTTTTAAATCAACTCAGCTCATTTAAATTCAGTTTCGGTAAAACCATTTAAAACATCTTTCAACAGTTTTCAAACAAAGTGATGAAACAGTGAGTAAAAAAATGGTGAAAGCATAATCAGCCCCGCGGGCAAACCTCACTCATAAACAGCCCCTCGGGCAATATAAATCGTAAACAGTCCCTCGGGCAAACATCACTCGTATACAGTCCCTCGGGCAAACATGAATCATAAACAACCTCCTGGGAAAACATCACTATCACTCATATACAGCCTATCGAGCATACCTCACAATCACTCGTAAACAGCCCCCCGGGCACAACATGAATCAAGAACAATCCCTCGGGCAAAACATCATAACACTCATTCAGGGTACCCGCGATCACTAGGGGTGTACAGACTCCGGAGGGGCTCTTATAGCCCAAGCGCTATATAAAGCTACCTCGTGGCATAAATCAATCAAGCCCTTGTCCTCACAAAATCATAAATCAGTAACAATATCAAGCCACTACGTGGTACAAATCAATCAGGCCCTCGACCTCACATAATCATAAATCAATAACAACACGCTGTGACGCGTAGCCTGATCCCATAATATCCTCACAAAATAGGCCATCGGCCTCACTCAGTCATAAATCTCTCAAGCTACTCGAGCTATCAGTAAAAACAAGGTGCTCTACCCAAAATAATATTTTATATGCATAAAAACGAAGTGATAAAGACTGAGTTATGAAATAAAAAAATATAGTATGACTGAGTATAGATTTTCAATCAAAAAAGTGAGATGATGATAAGAAAAGGCCCATAAGGATCCAAAGCAGCTCTGGCACAAGGCCCAAATATGGCATTCAGCCCAATTTATAGAAATTCTTCCTAAAACACATAAGTATCATATAATTTCAATCAAATACGCAACTTTATAGCTGCTATGGGATGAACTAAGTCACAATCCTCAACTATGCATGCCCACACGCCCGTCACCTAGTATGTGTGTCACCTCAAAGTAGTAAAACAATGTGAAATCCGGGGTTTCATACCCTCAGGACTAGATTTACAATCATTAGTTACCTCAAACCGATCAAATCCCTACTCCGTAATGCTCTTGTCCCTCGACTCGACCTCCAATCGCTCTGAATCTATTCACAACCATAACACTATCATCAATATACGCTAATGGAATGAATTCCACAAGGAAACTATCAAATTAGGCATAAATCTCGAAATCCGCTCAAACCCGGCCCTCCGAGTCCACGTCTCGAAATCCGAAAAAAGTCACAAAACTAGAAAGCCCATTCACTCACGAGTCCATACATACAAAATTTATAAAAATCCGACCCCAATTGGTCACTCAAATCCTCAAAGTCCACTCTCAAATTTTCAAGCCCTAAATTCCCAAATTTATAGCTCAACTTCTCAATTAGATGATGAATAAAACCACAGATTCATAAAATTTAAACCATTATAGGTTAGAATCACCTACCCCAATGTTGCTCCTTTAAATCCCTCAAAAAATTGCCTCTCTCCCGAGTTCCTCAAGCCGAAAATCGAAAAATGGAGAACAAAACTCGGAACTGGGATTTTCTACCCAGAAAAACCGCATTTGCGGTCATCTTTTTGCTTCTTCACGCTTCTGTGG
The DNA here is from genome assembly GCA_026770625.1 of Nicotiana glauca. Lineage (NCBI taxonomy): Eukaryota > Viridiplantae > Streptophyta > Magnoliopsida > Solanales > Solanaceae > Nicotiana > Nicotiana glauca. The sequence goes on from MU685634.1 coordinate 10,957, forward strand.
CACCGCACATGCGGAATTTTCCTTTGTGGAACTCACTTACTGCACCATATCCGCATCCACGGCCCCCAAATTACACATGCGACCTCGCAGATGCTACCAACCCTTCGCATCTGCGGTCCAGCCCTGGCCTTCCGTTTTCGCATATGCGACCTCGCACATGCGGTTCCCATTCCGTAGGTGCGGTAACATCAGAAGCAGCAACTTCAGCTGCATTATTCCACATCCAAACTCTCCGTTAACCATCCAAAATCATCCTGAGGCTCTCGCCTCAACCAATAATACCAATAAGTCATATATCAACATATGAACATAGTCGAACCTTCGGAACACTCAAAAACAATCAAAACACCAAATAACACTCGAATTTAAGTTTAAGAACTTCTAAATTTCCATATTCCACAAACGTTGCCGAAACCTATCAAACCTCGTCCGAATGACCTCAAATTTTGCACACACATCACAAATAATGCCACGAACCTACCCCAAGTTCTGAAACTCCTTTCCGACCCCAATATCAAAATTTCCATTGCCGAACGAAAATCATCAAATTTCTAATTTTGCCAATTCAAGCCTAATTCCACCACGGACCTCCAAATCACATTCTGGATGCACTCCCAAATCCAAAATTACCATACGAAACTAACCAAATCATAAAAATTCAAATCCGAGACCGAATACTAAAAAGTCAAAACTTGGTCAAACCTTTCAAATTTAAAGCTTCAAGTTGATAATTGTTCTTCCAAATCTATTCCGATTGACCTAAAAACCAAAACTGACGATTTACATAAGTCATAATACATGATACGAGGGTAGTCATGCCTGAGAACTGGAGAGCAAAGTGCGAATGCTCAAAATGACCGGTCGGGTCGTTATATCCTCCCCCACTTAAACATACGTTCGTCCTCGAACGTGTCCAGAGTTGTTCCAAAAGCCATCAAATTGCCATGTATAACCTTACCACGCACATACGCGGGGGTGATCCCATGTCACCCTATCCATATAGGTCCGATAACATAATATAACTGAAATTTCACAATTCACCCTAGCCCATAACCTTATAACCAAATTTCCACTTGCGAAATTATCTATAAGATCAGAATCTCACATCTACACACTGAATAAGTCTAAACACAATGTATCAATCCATAACTGCAATTCAAGATGAAACCACATGAAATACCACACAACTCAAACATTCATAACGATAACTTCTAATCACAGTAGCTGCTCAAACAACCTAATACCGGTAATAAACCTCTTACGAAACAAAGCCTCATTCCAACACTTTCGTATACTGCCAATGGTGAAAGAAACAAGCAGAAATCATAACCATTTCTCAAATCAACCCGTCATGGAGTTCCCTCTCCGCCGGCAAGGACCGTAGTAAATTTCTAAGTCGAATTCCGATATTATCCTTCCAACATACTGAAATCAAATCTGATAGAATTCATTATAGGTTCAATGACCTCATCTCATCCAACATGACTACTTTGGTGACATGACACATCAATACGATCTAAAGCCACAATCCATGCAATCCGTGCACCAAAAAAAGTAACAATCCAAATGTACTCAAATCATGGAAAATAACTCAAATGAAAGAGCTGTACCGCAATCTCACCAGTACCGCCTAACACGATGCTAAGAACCCATCACACACCGTAGAACCAGAACATACGAATCTAACTCGAAAGATCATATCACAACATAACTTCGCTGCACTGCGCGACCCTATCCAAATACTGGTCCACATGAAACACCTCAAGTCACCATGCTCAAAATCAACAACCACGCGCAATTTGATGTATAGTACAAAAAGCGAATCAGTATAATTATGGAGAAGCAAATGACGAAATGCTATACCAGCACGAAAAAACATATCAAATGCGCAATCAATCATGCAACACCCAAATACCTTTCTCACTCAAACTCCGCTATAAAGCCCAAAAAGAACCATAGCATTTGTGCATAAAAATCAACAAATCACAATCCCGCGTAGCTTACGAGAGTAACTCATAAACAATCTCGAGGCACGAATAAGCTTATCAAAAACTAAATGGCACCTTCCTCAACAATAGTAGTCCGGATCCAACATATCCGACTCGATGCAGAACACCTCCACATTGGCCTACCAATGTACCCCAGATCAACTCTGGTCACTCAAAATAGATAAATAACTCTCCGAAAGTTCACAATGACTAAATCATGGCACATACTATCATAACTCTCCGAAAGTTCACAATGACTAAATCATGGCACATACTATCATAAATCTCCGAAAGTTCACAATGACTAAATCATGGCACATACTATCATCTGACTAGATTTTCCTACATCTTCATAGTCCACAACCACAAAATAACCTGTTTATGAGAATTACCAGTCTCCAAATCCATAAAGCACACGATCCCATATCCGATCTCAATTCTACTGCCTGGTTACCCACACTTCTCCAATTACACAGTCACCCTACGAGGAATACTTCTAAAATTCTTTTGTGCCACAAAGCAAAATTTGAACTCCAACAGTCGATAAAACAAAAGAATGTCGCAATACTAATGAAATATTCATAACTCAAACACATCCCACTTTCTGAAATGCATACCCTCTTCAAGCCATATCAATTAGTAATATCATTTACCTAGCCATCTGAAACTATCCATGCTGCCTAAGGATTTATGACCTTCCTTTCAGAATTGAACCGTGATCTTACACATGCAATTCTCAGCCCTACACAACATACCACATATACCATGCCATCCTATGACAAATATGAGAACTTCATAATCTATTCCGAGCCACAAGAACATACATACTCAATTAGCCAAGAACTTTCCATTTGATCCCGTCTAGAAGAAAATCACTATACATCACATGCTCCTCACGCCAGTAGAAAATATACATCTCTAACCGTGGTAGAAACCATCAAGAACTCTCATGATATTTTAAACATCAATGCCACACAAGAGGGGGGGGGGGGGGATTTGTGTGGGGCCTAATTTTCGCTTAACTACTCCATAGAAGAACCTGGTTCTTCTAGGTGTTCCAACTACTACTGTTTGCGAAATAGTAAATACTGAAAATAAAGAACACAAAGATTTTTACGTGAAAAATACCTGGCTCAAAGGGTGAAAAAACCACGACCTACTACTCAGTAGGATTTTCCCAAACTTTCACTAAAATCACTGAGCCAAAAACTGCATTTACAAAAACTCTTTTGTAAATCTAGGATTAACTCTAATCTCGTTGTGGCACACAACCTCAACTGCTACGGCAATTTCAAGTTAGATATAACTTGAACACTCTAGATACCTAATACAATTACTTCTATGAAAGCTGAAAGGTACAACTTTAAACCACCTACTACAATTGAATTAGAGTAAAAGAAAGACATAATGGAACTGGTTCTTCTACCTCGTTCAAGTAGCTTCAGGAGTGCACACTCAAATCACACATAAATTGCTTGCAAAACCACCTTGCTCTTTTGCTCTCAATTTAGTTTAACTTCTGCGTATGTGTAATACTTGTAAAAGAGAATAATCACTTTATTTAATAGGTTAGTAATCAGAGTTTGATTGGGAATCAATTGCTGATCTTTTATCGTCAAAGAGTTCATGATGATCTCAAACTCTAACACTATCTTTATCCTGAATTGTGTTCTCTTCATATAAGGAGACTTTCTCTCCTTATCTAATATGCAACCTTTTCGATCAAATCAGGAGATATTTCTGCTTGATCAATAGGACTTATCTCCTTCATGTGCATCTCACATGTATAGATTAATCATGATTGTGCTTTATAAGATGGACCTGGTACATGACTGAGTTCTTTTGTCATTCTTCAAAACTTCACTTGTTCTTGGGCCAACAAATTCCCCCTTTTTGATGATGACAAACTTTGTGCTTTTTGCTGATTTAGAACCTATAAGAACTCATCTTAACCATCAATACTAAACTCAGAAAATTTACTTATCATCAAGGACCAGGTTAATTAGGTTATAAATATCACTTATTTCAGAATATATAAAGCACAATGTCTCTTCCCCCTTTTGGTATCATCGAAAAGTTACATACTTAGTGTGATTTCTAGATTTTAATAAGTACTCATGGACATTGGGGAAACTGCAAGTGCAATCATGGTGCAATCATCAGTAATCAAACAAACATATTTAAACTATCAAGGATATATTAATCATAGAACAAGAGCAAACAATAGTTATCATCGATAGAGATATGTTGCCACTTACAATCCACAAAAAGAAAGAAAAACATTCAAACCATGAGCAAAACAAAAAGATAGAAAAATCCCTAATCTGGGTCAATGGGGGTACTAAAAAAATTCAGGAGACATGATCTAGGAGTCCTAAGGCTTGGAGGAACTAGAGGGTTAGGATTGGGTTTGGAGAAGATTCAGCATGTTCTGAAGAATTCCATCATTATTCTCCTTTTCTTTGGCAATCTCAAATCTGAGACCATCCCTCTCAGCTTCCACTTCAACCACACGTGCCTTGAGCCTAGCTATTTCAGCATCCTTGGCTGCACATTCCTGAACCAGACTCCTAACCTTGCTGTTGATGGGTGTCTTCTGGGATGAACCAGGTTCATTTGGGATGGCATTGACTGGATAGTCACAAGCAAGAAGAGTATTGATGCCAAAGTGTTCCTTGCTCGAGGCCATTTCCCATTTCCTCAGAGGTATATTCAGCCTGTCCAGAACTGTGGTTAGAATAAAACCATATGGAGTAGCATGAGCCTTGGAGCCATTTATGACCATGTCTAGCAGCTTGATAATGAAGGCAGGCCAGTTTATTTGCTTTAATCTCTCCAGGCACTCCATAAGAACCAGATCCGTGTAGTTAGCAGTGTGCCTTCTCTCCTGTTTGGGCAATAAGCAATTGTTGACAAATTCAAACACAACCTTGTGCTCAGGCCTCATTTTATTTTTCTACACATCCCTGACTTCAGTCACATCTTCTGAATCACAAAATCTCCTAGCAATTTCAAGGGCAGTAGGGAGGGAGTCCAGGCAAGGCCATTTTTGCCTTGTATAGTCATCAAACCCTTCAGAGGGTATGTCCAGGATCTCTCCCAATTTCTATGCACCAAACTGCACTTGAACTCCTTTCACCAGGCTTCTAACAATGCCATCCTTAACCACATCATTTGCCATAAAATTCAATCAGCTCATTCCTGGCTAGCCTACCATCCATCTGAAGGACCATGTCCTTCCACCCCTAAGCAGCTAAAGCATCCACCAATCTCATTATTCCTGGTTCCACCAGGTCCTTCAACAGTCTACCCTTCAAAATCTTTCTTCTACCAAACATGGCAAGCTTGTCATGTTCCTTCTCAGAATCATTTTCTTCTTCTTCTCCACTCCAGTCATCATCATAAGAAATTCTTGATTGTTTGTTTTTCACTGCAGATCTTGTCCTCTTGGCTAGTGAAGGTTCAACAGCCTCAGACACAGAGGAAGACTTCTTGGAGGAAGTCTTGGGATTTTTGGGCTTGGGTATAGGGACCTCCACTGATGTACCCATTTCTTGATGGACCAGTTCCATCTCCTCTTCCTCAACAACCTCTGAGGATTTTACAGTCTTTCCCTTTCCTTTATCCATTTTCTTTTTCTTACTTGCAGCTAAAGTCTTTTGTAACTTAGCTTCACTTTGTTTTACCCTACTTCTTGTGGCTCTACCTTTTGGAAATGAAGAGGCAGCAAGTGTTGGGGATGAAGCCTTTCTTTTATTGGAAGGCTTAGGAATATTGGGGGTTTTTGTTGTGGAAGTGCTACATTTCTTTGGGTCATAGCTTGCCCCAACCTTCTTCAGCAGGTCTGCTAGGGTATCTTCAGTAGATGAAACAGGTTCATCTCTTTGTGTGCTCAGCTGAACCAATCCCTCAGCAGCTTTCCTAGAACCACTTCCGCCTGACTTCATGCCACTCTCTTCTACCCTTTCATGTTCAACCCCACAAATGGCAGGCACTACTATTTTCCCAATTCCCATCTCTTCACCACATGCACCCTCTTTTTTTTTTCTAAATTCTTTTTACCTCCACTCCTACGTATCTCAGGAAATTCAACATACCTAATGGGTCCAACCAGAACAAACACAGTCTATAGGTTTTCAATCACAGATGAACTTACCTTAGAAGGAGATTCTTGATTCTTTTCAGAGTCAAAAGACCTATTTACTTCCCCCTCAGTAGCAGATTGATAGGATTCAGACTCAGAGCTGGGGTCAGAGTTTTGAGCTTGTATTGCTTTAACTTGGCTTGCTTTCAACCTTTTATTTAAAGTTTTCCTCAGAGCCCCAGATGCTACAGTCTTTCTAGCAAGCATTTTTACCTTTCGTAGTCTAGGTTTTGGAGATGCACTAGGTGGAGTAGTTGAGGATGAATTTGAGAGAGATGGTGGTGGAGGAGTTCCAGGGTTGTCTTGTGGGTTAGACATGATCGTTGATTTCTTGAGAGAATTTGGGAATTTTTGGAGAAGACGGCAAGTGAAATTGAAGAAGAGTTTTTGATGGTTTGAAGTTATGATGAAGGTAGGGGAGTTGATGTGTATTTAAAGACAAATACACATTTAATAAGTAACGGCAGCCTTTTGCAGTGGTCAATTAGAGGTCTATTCAACCTGAAATTCCAGATTTTGAATGATCGATTTGGCTTTCCTAGATATTAGGCAAAAATTAAGGTTTAGAGTTCTAGGCGGACGGAACTGGTTCAATGCTAACAGATAGAATTTTCTAGGAATTGAACAATTATAGGATTTCTGCTCATGATTGAAATATTAATCTTTCTAATTGTGCTGAGTATCGAAAACATACCTTAGCTTTCATATGAACTCATACTGATGAGCCAGATTCTTCGTTTAGAACTCTCTTGAACATGCCTCAAATGCCATAATAGAAACAATCTTTGCAAGAGATCAGTGAGTCATATAAACACATGTCGCAGGAGTATACTAATTATAGTATGAAGCCGAGTAAGAATTAATCTATATATTTACACAAGTTCAAAATTGCTAGCCATTTTTTTCTTATTTCACTTTATTTATTTATTGTGCATTATGAGTTAGACCTATTAGGTGATCTTAATCATCCCTAATTCCAACCTGTTCCTATTAAAGTTTTTTCTACTCAGTGTTTTAGTGAATATGTCAGCAATTTGTTTATCATTAGCACAATATTCTATGGAGATTAATCCTTTCTCATAGTTATCTCTCAAGAAGTGGTGTCTAACATCTATGTACTTAGTCCTCTTATGATGAATATGGTTCTTTGTCATACTTATAGCACTAGTGTTATCACAGAATATAGGAATGCAACCATCTTCAATGCCAAAATCTACCAGTTGTTGTTTGATCAATAGCAATTGAGAACAACAAGAGGCAGCATCAACATACTCAGCCTCAGCAGTGGATAAGGCCACTGAATTTTGCTTTTTAGTGGCCCGTGATACAAGACATGAACCAAGAAAGTAAGCCATACTTGAGGTGCTTTTCCTATCCACTAGGAAACCTGCATAATCAGCATCAACATATCCTACTAGATTGAAATTAATACCTTTGGGATACCAAAGACACAAATCAGTGGTGACTTTCAAATATCTTAGTATCCTCTTGACATCAGTCAAGTGAGACTCTTTTGGATTATCCTGAAAGCGAGCACAAAGCCCTACACTGAAAACAATGTCAGGTCTGCTAGCAGTAAGATACAAAAGTCACCCAGTGATACCCCTATACAACTTTTGATCAACTGATGAACCAGGTTCATCAATATCTAATTTAGTGGCAGTTGCAATGGGGCTGTCTATTTACTTTGATTCATCCATTTTAAACTTTTTGATAAGCTTTTTTACATACTTCTGCTGATGGATTATGGTTCCATTTGGGTTTTGTTTGATCTGTAAGCCTAAGAAAAAGTTAAGCTCACCCATCATACTCATTTCAAACTCACTCCCCATTAATTTTGCAAAATCCTTGCTTATATTATCAGTGGTGGCCCCAAAGATTATGCCATCAACATTTATTTGAACCACAAGGAAGTCCTTACCTTTTTCTCTTAAGAATAGGGTACTGTCAATTTTACCTCTTTTGTAGCCATGTTCAAGCATAAATTTGGACAGTCGTTCATACCATGCTCTAGGAGCCTGCTTGAGTCCATAGAGAGCCTTGTCTAATTTGTATACATGCTCAGGACATTCCTTGCTCTCAAACACTAGAGGTTGTTTCACAAATGTTTCTTCTTTCAGGTAGCCATTCAGGAAGGCACTTTTGACATCCATCTGATGAGGAGTGAATTCCATGTGTGCTGCAAAGGCTATGGGGAGTCTTATTTCTTATAGTCTTGCAACTGGAGCAAAAGTCTCATCATAATCTATGCCCTCCTCTTGGCTATAACTTTGGACCACCAGTCTTGCCTTATTTCTTGTAATTGTTCCATCTCCATAAAGTTTGTTTTTGAAGACCCATTTTATACCAATGACTGATTTGTCCTTGGGTCTTGGAACTAGATGCCAGACTTGACTTCTCTCAAACTGATTGAGTTCATCTTGTATTGCATTCACCCAACCTGCATCCTGCAAAGCCTCAACAATAATTTTAGGTTCAATAAGAGATAGGAAGGCATCAAAAGCACACAAATTCTTTAATTGTGATCTACTTTTGACTCTATATGTTGGATAAGTGATTATGTTCTTAATAGGATGAGAACTTTGATACTTGTGAGATTTCACAACCAACGGATTTCTACTAGATGTTTCTCTCATGTTATGTTTCTGAGGAACAAGGTCATGAACAGATTGTTTCAGGGGATTAGTTTCAATTCCTCTTTGATAAATTCCCTCTGTCAGGTTGCCCTGGATGGAAGAAGCTGTTCCATCACATGTTCTTTCTTTTGGTGCCACTTTAACTTGTGCTGAGAATACAGTCAAATCCTTTACCAGTCCAATGGCTTCATCTTCATGTTCCTGTCTCTCAGAAAGAATGTTAGTTTCATCAAACACTACATGCATATTTTCTTCTACACACAAAGTTCTTTTATTGAACACTTTATATGCTTTTCTATGTGAAGAATATCCCAAGAATACTCCCTCGTCACTTCTGGGATCAAACTTACCTAGGGAGTCTTTTCCATTGTTGTGAACAAAGAACTTGCATCCAAATGCCCTAAGATGGGATTATTTGGTTTTCTCTCTTTAAGTAACTCATATGGAGTCTTCTCTACAAGAGGTCTAGTCATGCATCTATTGATAATGTAACAAGCAGTATTTATAGCCTCTGCCCAAAAGCTGTAGGGCAGTTTACTAGAAAGAAGCATAGTTCTAGCCATGTCTTCAAGAGTCCTATTCTTTCTTTCAACTACTCCATTTTGTGGAGGAGTCCTAGGGGTAGAGAAGTTATGATCTATACCATGCTCATCACAGAATTTAGCAAATTTAGCATTTTCAAATTCAGTTCCATGATCAGACCTAATGGGTGCAAGTTGATTACCTAGTTGTTTCTGAGTTTTTCTAACAAAAGCAGTAAACATGTCAAATGTTTCATCTTTAGATGTTAAAAATAGTACCCAGGTAAATCTAAAATAATCATCAACAAACACCATCACATATTTCTTTTCACCTCTGCTCAAGGTTCTCATTGGACCAAAAAGATCCATATGGACCCGTTCTAACGTCTTGATTGTGCTTACCATTTTCTTGTTTTTGAAGGATGATGTAACGACCCGACCCGTCGTTATGAGAGTTACCGCCCTGATTTCCCCGTTTTATGCTTCTATATGTTTCATTATATGTGTTTGAAGAATTTGAAGTAATTCGGATAGAGTTCGGTTAGAAATGAGACAATAAGTCTCTTTATGAGAAGGTTAGTTTGGAAAAGTCAACCGAATGTTGACTTATGAGTTAGAAGGCTCGGAATGGATTTCCGATGATTCGAATAGTTTCGGGGGATGAATTGTGACTTAGGAGCACAATCGGAATTGAATTTGGAGGTCCTGTGTAGAATTAGGCTTGAATTGGCTAAGGTTGGATTTTGGCTAATTTCGGTCGATAGGTGAGATTTTGATCCGAGGATCGGAATGGAATTCCGAGAGTTGCAGTAGCTTCGTTAGGTGATTTTGGATATGTCTGCAAATTTTCAGGTCATTCGGACGTTGTTTGGTCGGGTTTTTGATTGAATGCGCATTTCAGAAGTTTTAGTTTAACTTAAGCTTGAATCCGTGGTAATTCGATGATTTTGATGTTGGTGATGGTGTTATTATGTTACGAGCAAGTTTGAATAAGGTGTTGGGATGTGTTGTTGCTTTTGGTTGAGGTCCCGGGGGCCTCGGGGTAATTTCGGGTGGTTAAACGGGAGTTTTGGAGTTTGTTGCAGGTCTGATATTTTGCTGGTTCTGGTATTTCTGAATCTGCAAAAAGGGAGCGACATAATCGGTTCCGCAGATGCGGTTGGGGTGATTGCAGAAGCGGGCGTGGAGGAGGCTTGGCCTTTTCGCATATGTGGATGGGGTTCCGCAAAAGCGGTCACCGCAGAAGCGGTTATGGACAGCAGAAGCGGTCTTGGCAACTTAAAGGAAAACAGCAAGAGCGGTTTATTGGCCGCAGAAGCGATAACCGCAGAAGCGGTTGGGCTGTCGCAGAAGCGAAAATCGCTGAAGTTTTAATGAAACAGTGTTCGCGACTTTCAGAGTTAGAAACATATTTTTTTTTACTTCGGGAAGAGGCGATTTGTGGACGATTTTGAGGAGAATTCGTGGGATTTCATCAGGTAAGAGTTCTTAGACTCGAATTATGTTGTTATGGTATAAAATCATAGATTAAACACTGAAAATTCAAGGAATTAAAGGGTAAAAATGGAGGTTAGGGCTTGAAACCTAAAAAAGTCTAAATTGACAAATTGAGGGGTCAAATGGACTTCGATTCTTGTGTATTTTATGTGTACGGACTCGTGGTGAGACGAGGATTCCGAAGATGTGAATTTCTTAATTTTTCGAGAAGTGGGCCCGGGTCTCGGGTTTTACCAACTTTGTGAATTTTAATACTTTTCGAGTATTTTTGATTGGGTTATGTTTCTTTAACCCATATTCATGTATTCGTTGTGATTTTGACTAGATTCGACGCGCGAGGAGGTCGATACGAAAGGAAAAGGCATTGCGGACCATTCTACGGCCGGTTAGAGGTGAGTAGTTGGTGTATATGAT
>MU685634.1:29035-43055 GCA_026770625.1 Nicotiana glauca
TTGTTTTAGAGGCTCTAGACTCGTGACCCCAGATCTTTTGGGAGTATTTTTATCAGACTTCGTATTTCTCAGTATTATTCTTCTATAAATATTGGATTATTATTCTAAAACTATTATATTCTCCTTAAATTGTCGGTTTTGAGATTTATTGTTGAATTGGGAGCGACTGTTGGTCAGGTTTGCCTAGCTTTAGGGTTGGGAGCCATCACGACCAGGTTTGGGTCGTGACAAATGATCTTACCTGCTTCCCCCTTGCACAGGCCTCACAAACTTTGTCTTCCTTGAACTTGATGTTAGGTAGCCCTATCACCAAGTCCTTAGATACTAATTTGTTTAGTTGATTCAGACTAGCATGACCGGGTCTTTTGTGCCACAGGAGGGGATTATTATCCAACACACTTAGGCAAGTGAGTTCATTTTCTGAGAGAGTAGACAAATCTACAATGTAAATATTGTTAACTCTTTTTCCCTGCAAAACAATATTGTCAGTGGTAAGGTTAATCACAAAGCATTTGATAGAGGTGAATGCTACAAGGTTACCTCTGTCACACAGTTGTGACACATTGATCAGGCTAAAATTCAAGCCATCTATCAAGTAGACATTCTCAATGGAGTGCGAGTCTATCTTACCTACCTTTCCAACCCTAATAATCTCACCTTTCTTTCCATTTCCAAAGGAGACATTACCTCCCTTTAAGTCCTCAAGTTAAAGGAACTGGTTCTTACTTCCATTCATATGTTTTGAGCAGCCACAATCCATGTACCATATTTGGCTACTTCCCTTCACTTGGACCTGCAAAAAAAAAATCAAAGGTTAGTATTAGGAACCCAAACTAGTTTGGGTCCCTTTCTATAGGCAAAAGGGTAAATCAAGTTCCTTTTAGCCCACCCAGGCAGCCTATTTTTCTCTTGAACAAAAGCTTTGTTCTTTTGACTGGCCTTTTGCTTTTGCATTACTTTCATTTTTGTAATGGCCAGTCTTGCCACAGTGTGTGCAAATTTTGTTCTCAGGAAGAGTGAGGTACTTGCTTCTAGGATCCCACTTAGGTGCTTGAGTCCCATATCGAAGTCCTCTTTTGTTGCTACTGTGATGTTCTTGTAGCCAGGAAAGTGCATCAGAAGCCTTGTTCCATTTGCAAGTTCTGTCTAATTCGTGTTTTACCTTCCCTAGATCTTCTTTTAAGACCTTTATCTGCTCATCCTTCCTGTACATTTCATCCTTCTTTTTTCCTAAGTTTTCTTCTAAGGTGAGGTGAGTGTGATCAGCTTTCTTCTTACCTGTTCCTAGTTTCAGTTTTAAGTTCTCAGACATAAGTTCTAGGATACATGTGTCAAGTTCAAGAACCTGGTTCTTCAACTCAGCATTCTTACTATCACTCTCATTAGCCCTAGATTCTAGATTTTTGCACTTGGCTTTTAGGATCACACATTCCCTAGACAACTCTTTCTTCTTATTGTTAACTATCTCAGACTCATCAATGAAGTCTAGCAATAGATCAGACAACCTTTCTTTAGACAGGAATTTAATCTTGTCTTTGAGATGAAAGACACTTACCTCTTGTTCATCATCTGATTCTCCGATGGCCATAAGTGCTTGTTCATTTTCAGCTTCATCTTTTGAGTCCTCATCTGATGATTCTCCCCAGGCAACAAACATAGCCTTTGTTGATCCTTTGTTCTTCTTGGGTTGAACCTGTTCCTTCGTTCAACTCTTTCCTTCTTCCATTCAATTTCCCATTGAGGGCAGTTTTTGATGTGGTGATCAGTCTTTCCACACTTGTAACACACCTCATTGGTTTGTTTCTCAGGAACCTTTGGTTTATTGAAAGTTGTACCTCTTGAAGAACTCTTTCCTCTCATTAGGTACTTTTTGAAATCTCTTGTGATCACGGCTACTTCATCATTCTCTAGATCTGAACCTTCAGCTATTCTGAGAGCCAGACTTCTTTCCTTCTTGGGTGCATCCATTTTCATGGTTTGCCTTCTCAGTTCATAGGCAGTGAGGTTTCCAATAAGTTCATCTAGCTTGAGGGTAGCAATGTTCTTTGATTCCTTAATGGCAGTGATTTTGCTTTCCCAAGTCACTAGTAAGACTCTTGTCAAGATTTTCTCAACCTTGTCTTCTTCAAGGATAATTCTACCAAGAGATTTAAGTTAATTTCTTAGTGTTGTGATCCTTGTGTATATCTCCTAGATAGATTCTCCTTTCTTCATTCTGAAATTCTCATATTGAGAATATAGCAGTGCTCCTCTTGATCTCTTTACTTGAGGAGTTCCTTCATGAGCCACTTGTAGAGTGTCCCATATTTCCTTGGTAGTAGTACAACTTTGAATCCCGCTGTACTTGTCTGGACCCAGTCCACACACAAATCGTTTCTTGGCCTTGACATTCTTCTCCCATTTCTTCAAATCTTCAGCAGCGCAATCGGATCTTTTCTGTGGCACGTCCACTCCTTCCTCATTCTTCTTTGTAGTTGCCAAGGGACCATCAGTGACTACGTCCCAGAGTTCATAGTCCTCTCTTATGATATGATCTCTTATCCTGTTCTTCCACCAAGAATAGTACTGACCATTAAAGAGTGGAGGCCTAGCAGTGGATTGCCCTTCCCAGTTTCATGGCGGTGCACTCATCTTGATCTTTCTTAAGGTGTTAGCCTTTTCAAGGATAACCAGCTCTGATACCAATTGATGTTTTAAGTGTCAATGCCAAACAAGAGGGGGGGGGGGGGTGATTTGGGTGGTAGCCAATTTTTGCTTAACTACTCTATAGAAGAACCCGATTCTTCTAGGTGTTCCAACTACTACTGTTTGCGAAATAGTAATACTAAAAATAAAGAACGCAAAGATTTCTACGTGGAAAACACCCGGCTCAAAGGGTGAAAACACCACGACCTACTACTCAGTAGGATTTCCCAAACTTCCACTAAAATCACTGAGCCAAAAACCGCATTTACAAAAACTCTTTTGTAAACCTATGATTAACTCTAATCCCGTTGTGGCACACAGCCTCAACTGCTGCGACAACTTCAAGTTAGTTATAACTTGAATACTCTAGGTATCTAATACAATTGCTTCTACGAAAGCTGAAAGGTACAACTTTAAACCACATACTACAATTGAACTAGAATAAAAGAAAGACACAATGGAAATAGTTCTTCTATCTCGTTTAAGTAGCTTCAGGAGTGCACACTCAAATCACACATAAATTGCTTACAAAATTGCCTTGCTATTTTGCTCTCAATTTAGTTTAACTTCTGTGTATGTGCAATACCTGTAAAAGAGAACAATCACTATTATTTAATAGTTTAGTAATCAGAGTTTGATTGGGACACAATTGCTGATCTTCTATCATCGAAGAGTTCATGATGATCTAAAACTCTAACACTATCTTTATCCTGGATTGTGTTCTTTTCATATAAGGAGACTTTCTCTCCTTATTTAATATGCAACCTTTTCGACCAGATAAGGAGATATTGCTGCTTGATCAGTAGGACATATCTACTTCACGTGCATTTCATATGTATAGATTGATCATGACTATGCTTCACAAGATAGACCTCGTCCATGACTGAGTTCTTTTTTCATTCTTCAAAACATCACCTGTTCTTGGGCCAACATCTCCGACTCCCATTTGCACAAAACCAAACTGTTAGGACTGAATCCTTCTAACTCAACCAAGCTACGTAGGTCACTAAAAACCCATGAGCATTGCCACGAAACACCTATAGAAACTCATTACCTCATAAGCACCCAAAGAACTAATCATATCCCTCACCATGCCGATCCGACCTACTACCAAGCTGTCCTATTTATCCAAGTTCCTTCTGAATTACCTTTAAATTAATACTTCTCCTCTCCATAATTCCTCAATCCTTAACATAGACTCACCACATGAGACCAAAGCATAAAATCACACCGTCTAAGGCTCATAAGCCGCTGAATACTCTCTTAGATATCCTCCAAAAGCACCACATTCAAAATATTTACCTTGAAGAGACTTTCTGCAAATCTAATGCCATTACCTTCACTTTTCTGATACTGATATGTAGAATACATAATGATATAGCAATGCCACAAGTCTTGACACCCTCCAATGTAAACCTCAGTTTCTAGCCAAATACACATCCCCAAGATCTCCAATTATTACATGTAAATCTTGAATCCATTAAAACCATTCTCGGGAGTCATCCACTCTACTCAGGTTTCATTTAAACTGATCAAACGAACCGAACGACCTGTGCCTCATTAGTACAACACCTAAGGAAGTAACCCATCCTTCTAAGCAGCCGAATGATTTCCTACTCCATACCCGTTACATTCTTTGCACTAACAACTCATCCATCCAACGTCTCTCATATACCTATAAAGCATAACACAACCCTTATCCAAAATTTCCTTTACTCGATTCATCCTCGAAACTGATATGACACTTAGCCGTGCAATCAACTTATCAATAGCAGACTCCCTCACTTGGCTCAAAGCCATAGACCAAAACATATAGAAACTCATAATGCCCATACTCTACTACTACCATAATATCATAGTGAAATTAAACTAAATCCTTCATAAGCTCGTGAAACACAAACCATCTAGTACTTCAAATCATCTGCAAATCTCGTATTCACCCTTGTAATAGTCAAGCCCACTCTCATAAGTGATCCAAACTCAAATTGCAACATATATATTTCACTGGTAAAAGAGGGCTTCCAACAAACAACATAAAGATCATACCAACCTCAAAACACTCCGCAAGGGATAACCCATTTGCTTCGCCTCAAAATAACATCTCTTTATACCCTTCCACTGTCATAACCATCACGCAATCACTTAATCTTCATGCGTCTAAAATCATGTCATGATCTGAAAACCGCACCTGCGGTCACCTTTTCGCTTTTGCACGCTTCTGCTACACCGCACCTGCAGAATTTCCCTCGCAGGTGCGAAACTCACTTACTGCACCATATCCGTATCTGCGGCCCCTAAATCGCACTTGCGACCTCATGATACGACCAATCATTTGCATATGGGGTCCAGCCCTAGCCTTCCATTTCCGCATCTAGGTTCTCCTAGATCACCTGCAGCCTCGCACCTACGGTTCCCACTCCGCAGGTGTGGTAACATCAGAAGCAGCAACTTTAGCTGCATTAGTCCACATCCAAACTCTCCGTTAACCATTCGAAATCATCCCAGGCCCTAGGGACCTTAACCAATAATACCAATAAGTCATATATCAATATATGAACTTAGTCGAACTTTCAGAACACTCAAAATAACATCAAAACACCAAATTACACTCGGATTCAAGCCTGAGAACTTCTAAATTTTAATATTCCACAAACGGTGCCGAAACCTATCAAACCTCGTCCGAATGACCTCAAAATTTGCACAAACGTCACAAATCCATGAACCTACCCCAACTTCCGAAATTCCATTCTGATCCCGATATCAAAATTTTTGCCAAATTGCCAATTCAAGCCTAATTCTACCACGGACCTCCAAATCACATTCCGGATGCGCTCCCAAGTCCAAAATCACCTAACGGAGCTAACCAAATCATAAAAATCCAAATCCGAGATTGAATACTAAAAAGTCAAAACTTGGTCAAACCTTTAAAATTTAAAGCTTCAAGCTGAGAATTGTTCTTCCAAATCTATTCCAATTAACCTGAAAAACCAAAACCGATGATTACATAAGTCATAATACATGATACAGGGCTATTCATGCCAGAGAACTGGCTAACGAGGTGCAAATGCTCAAAACAATTGGTTAGGTTGTTACAATAAAGTTATTGGTTTTGGAAATTTAAATGAAAATTTATATAAACTTAAGCTAGACCCTACATTTGAATGCAATGTTTAACTTTGTGTGATAAAGTAATTGGCACTAAGCGATGTATTATCAATGAGAACTCATCAAGTCTTTGACACAAGAGATTGGGACACATCTCTATTGATAGAGTCAAAAGGTTGGTTAATGATGGAGTTCTAAAAGCTCTTGATTTTTGACTTCGCGACTTGTGTGGACTACACAAAGGGTAAGCAGGCCAACAAATCAACTAAAGGTGCCAAAAGGAGTTCTCAATTGCTTGAGATCATACATAGAGACATATGTGGACCTTTTCCTACCCCTTGCTTGAATGGTGAGAGATATTTTATCTCATTTATTGTTGACTATTCAAGATATATGTATCTCTATTTTCCATTCAACAAATTAGAAGTACTTGATGCTTTTAAAGTCTACAAAATGCAAGTAGAAAAACAAACGTGTGCTCAAATCAAAATTGTAATATCTGATAGGGGTGGAAAATATTATGGTAGGTACACATATAAGGGACAAGTTAAGAGTCCATTTGTTGAGTTCCTTGAAGGTGAAGGTATAATTGCTCAATATACCATGTCAAGAACACCACAACAAAATGGTGTGGCAGAAAGAAGGAATCGAACATTAATGGACATGGTAAGAAGTATGATTAGCAGATCAAGTTTATCTTTATCCTTATGGAGTGAAGCCTTAAAAACCGCTTTGTATATTTTAAATAGGGTTCCATCCAAGGCTATCTCCAAGACACCTTTCAAGTTGTGGAGAGGATAAAAACCAAGTTTAAATCATTTACACGTTATGGGATGTCCAACTAAAGTGAGGGTTTATAACCCACAACTAAAGAGGTGAATAAAAGAAAAATAAGCGGTTATTTTATATGCTATGCAATTAACTCTTAAGGGATTTGAGTTTTGTTGTCCTTCTCGTTCTCCTAAAACTGTCAAGGTTAGAAATGCTAAATTTTTTAAGGGACATGAAGAAAGTGGGAGTGGTTTGATTCTAAGGGTGGAATTGGAAGAAACAAGGGAACTACCTGTGGGTACCTTTATATATTGGGAACTTGAATGTTGCTCAGAAAAATTCTCATGAATTATCTGAACAAGAACAAGTTCAATATCCACGACCACTTGAGGAGCCACATGAAGATCAACCAGCTTTACCTGAACCAACTGGAGAAGTGCCTGAAACAGTGGGAGTGAGAAAATTCTCAAGAGTTCGAAAACCAACAATTTATAGTGACTATGTTGTATATCTCCAAGAGTCTGATATTGGACTAAAAGATGATCCACGCTCATTTTCACAAGCCATGAGTTGAGAAAATTCCACACTTTGATATGATGCCATGAAAGAAGAGTTAGAATATATGGCTTAAAATAAAGTTTGGGATCTTGTCGAATTACCAAAGTGATCCTCTACTATAGGTTCCAAATGGGTTTTTAAAACCAAAAGAGAATTATCTGGTAATATCGAACGATATAAATCCAAGCTTGTGGCCAAAGGTTTTACTCAAAGGGAAGACATTGATTACCATAAACCTTCTCTCCAGTATCAAAGAAGGATTCATTGAGAATAATCATGGTATTAGTAGCTCATTTTGATTTAGAGTTACATCAAATGGATGTGAAAACAACTTTCCTGAATGGAGATCTTGAAGAGCAGTATGCATGCGTCAGCCTGAAGGATTTTGTGATAAGGACAAAAGTCACTTTATTTGCAAGTTGAATAAATCCATTTATGGTCTAAAGCAGGCTTCCCGATAATAATATATTAAATTTCATAATGTTGTTTCTTCATTGGATTTATAGATAACATCATTGATCAGTGTATATACCTTAAGAAAAGTGGGAGCAAATATATTTTTTCGTCCTATATGTGGATGACATTTTGCTTGTAAATAGCGATTTGGGATTGTTGCACGAGACTGAACAATTCCTTATCCAGAATTTTAGGATGAAGGATATAGGTGAAGCCTCTTATGTTATTAGCATAGATATTCATAGAGATAGATCCCAAAGATCACTTAGACTGTCTGAAAGGGGCTACATTGAAAGAATTCTAGAAAGATTCAGAATGAAAAACTATTCACCTATAGCAACAACTATAATTAAAGGTGATAAATTTTCATTGAATCAATGTCCACAAAATGCATTGGAAAAGGAGCAAATGAAAGACATTCCATATGCTTCGCTTGTTGGGAGCCTTATGTATGCGCATGTCCGTACTATATCTGATATTACTTTTGCGGTAGGAATACTTGGCAGATATCAAAGTAACCCTGGTCCTAACCATTAAAAAGCTAGTAAAAGAGTTTTGAAATATTTGCAAGGAACGAAGGATTTTAAGCTCGCATACAAGTACTCTGATTCATTAGAAGTGATTGGATATTCAGACTATGATTTGGATGGATGCAAAGAGACTGGTAAATCTACTTTAGGATACGTTTTCCTTCTTGGTGGAGGTGTTGTATCTTGGAGAAGTGTCAAGCAGACGATTGTTGCAACATCCACTATAGAAGCTGAATTTGTAGCATGCTATGAAACTACATCACAGGCGTTATGGTTGAAGAATTTTATTTTCGGCCTTAGGATTGTCGATTCCATTTCAAGGTAATTCAAAATCTTCTGTGACAATTCATCTGTAATTTTCTTTTCTAAGAATAATAAAAGTGGCAATCGAAGCAAGCATACCTATATAAAGTACTTGATGGTTAGAGACTATGTGAAAACGCAAGATATGAGTTTTGAGCATATTAGTACTACTTTGATGATTGCTGATCCTATGACTAAAGGTATTCCGGCTAATATTTTCAAGGATCATGTAACTCATATGGGTCTTAGTAGCCCAATTTAGCCTTGCTTTATCTTCTAACAGTTTATCTAGACATTATGTCTATTTTGATATACATGACAATGCACACTTTGGTTTTTCATGTATATTTGGTGATCATTGGATAAATAAAGTTGGACTTCGAATGACTTATATTAAGTTCATTCATAAAGTTGTTTGACACTTTAGAACTTATTGTATATTATAATACATGGAAGGAATTGTTTGCTTAAGAGCATGACAACCATGATTCATGTGATGATATGTTCTAGCCAAAGTTATTGTTGCATAACTTTTAGTTGAGTGATAAAATCTATGGCCATATTATATGTTTATCTCTCATAAAAGATTATCTAATTTTAATATATGGGCCAAGTGGGAGAATGTTAGAAATTTACCATCTATTCAAGAAACTTCTAGTATGACCCACATATAAGGTAATATATTATTTACCTTGTCTCCCAAAGAAAATAATACATCAGATAATATTATGTAGTTATGCATATATGGTAGTTTCTTTGATGGAAAGAAATAATTTTTGTTAGGAGTCCCTAGGGCAATTATAATTTATGGAGAAGTCTCTAGGTCTAAAGTATTTGCCTAATACGCCTGTGGCTCCATTAGTCTGACATCGTATGATAGATACTTGCTAGAAGGCTCCTAGGTTTTCCTTCACAGCTTTTCAGGGAGACTCTACAACAGTTGAACAACTATGGTTGAAGGTACGTTCCTTATTTAATTTCTGCTATGTTCAATCTGTGTATGTGTTTAAGTTCAAGAAGATTCACTTCTGTCTATCTATATCTATATATCTACATTAAAAGCACGAATCCACTTAACGAAATATCGTCCGTCTTTTTTATCCATTAAAAATAGAATTCACATTAGATAAAACTACGATTTGATAAGTTTTTCCAAAAAATTTAGGAGTTCAAAAGCAACTAAAATATTAATTATTATATCTTTCTTTATTTAAATTATGTAGAAAGTCCTAAAATTTAGCACTTTAGAAATTGGAATCGATTAAATTTTTGACTTACCTAAGTTCTTTCCTTAACTGAACACGTCCATGTTAATGTTGTTAATATTAGGGCCTTAGAGATACTTTATTTATTAAATTCTTTTTATTTGAATTAGTAGGAAATCAACAAGTAAATAAAATTAGTTAAAAACTAGGTGAAGGAACAAAAGGAACATGAACTTACCATGAAGTAAGAAAAGACGAGAACGAATGTAATGATCTGACCGATCGTTTTGAGTATTTTAGTCATGTTCTCCTATTATTGCCTCCTCTATGTTATATTATGGTTATTTGACTTGCCGAGCTGGGGTGGTTAGTTTAGTTTCGGGTAAGTTATCGAAGTGAATTGGGACACTTAGGCCCAAAGTTGGAAGCTTAAATTAAAAGAGTTGACGGAGTTTGATTTTTGTGTAGACAACTCTGGAATGGAGTTTTGACGGTTCCGCTAGCTTCATATGATGATTTTAAAGTTTAAACTTAGGAGCGTGTCCAGATATTGATTTGGAGGTCCGTAGGTCGTCTTGGCTTGAATTGGAAAAAGTTAGAAAGTTGATGGTTTGGAAGGTTGAGAAGTTTGTCCGAGAGTTGAATTTATTAATATTCGAGTCGGATTATGATTCCGGAAGTTGGAATAGGTCGTTGTGTTATATACGACTTGTGTGCAAAATTTGAGGTCAATCGGAGTTGGTTTGGGATGAATCGACATTAGTTTTGGAAGTTGAATGTTCGTGGATTCAATAGGTTTGCATTTGGTTGCGATTCATTGATTCGATGTTGATTGATGTGATTTTAGGCCTCAAGTAGGTTCGTTATGTATTTTAGAACTTGATGGTATGTTCGGACAAGGTCCCGAGCCCCCGAGTGTGAATTAGATTGAAATCGGGTTCATTTTGGACTTAGTTGATTACTGAAGCACTCTTAGGTTTGGTGCAATCGCACTACGCACTTTGGGCTATAGGTGCGGCACCGCAGAAGCGGCCTCAGAGCCACATAAGCTAGACTTGGCCTGGTGCACAGGTTCCGTGGGTGCGGAAGAAGACACATAGATGTGCATTCGCAGAAGCGGGGGTGTCACCGCAGATGTGGAATTGGGGATTTTAGTGTTGGACCACAAGTGCGGTCGAGCGTCGCCGAAGTGGGACTGCAGGAATATTTCTTGTCCGCATAAGCGGAAGTCCCTGGGCGTAATGAAAAAGCTGCACCTGCGATGGATTTTTCATAGGTGCGGAGTCACAGAGGCAGCTGTTAGACCACAGATGCGGAATCACTGGGTTGAAAAGAGGGGCAAATCGAGGGTTTTAATCCATGACGGATGCGGAAAAGGGGGGCAAATCGAGGGTTTTAATCGAGGGGCAAATCATGGATGCGGAATCACTAATTTTTTCCAACTCAAACACTAATTAAATGATAAAAAAAATGATGGATTCATGTATAATAGTCAAATCAGAGTCAAAATCACTTACCCCGAATACTTTGAAAAATGGATTTTGACTCTGATTTGACTATTATACGTGAATCCATCATTATTTTTATCATTTAATTAGTGTTTTGAGTTGAAAAAATTTAAAACTTTCTAAGCTATAATTTGAGGATTTGAAAGTTGATTTGAGGTCGGAAATGAATAATTTTGATATGGTTGGACTCGTTATTGAATGTGTATTTAAATTTTATAAGTTTGGCCGGGTTACGAGACGCGGACCCGGAGTTGACTTTTATAAATTAAATATTTGACACAAGCATGTAGAAAAAAACTATTTTTTCATGATGGAAAATAAAATATTTTTCCATCAAATAATTTTTATAAGACGATATTTTAAATCTACACTAGATAATTGGAAAAAATAAAAATATTTGAGAATATAAAATAGAGAAAAAAATAATTAGCAAGAGTCAATAAAGATAAAAATTCAAACGCAAAATGTCAAATCTAATTTTTTATTCTTTGAAAAACAGAATGCATACTAAGAATTGTTTATCCTTTAGAATGCTTAATTGATACAATTGCA
Organism: Nicotiana glauca; assembly: GCA_026770625.1. Classification (NCBI taxonomy): domain Eukaryota; kingdom Viridiplantae; phylum Streptophyta; class Magnoliopsida; order Solanales; family Solanaceae; genus Nicotiana; species Nicotiana glauca. The sequence goes on from MU685634.1 coordinate 40,709, forward strand.
ATTGCAGGTAAAGTTTTAAAATTTTATGATGAGCTAATATTATGAATTTGAATAACAAAAACTAAGTTATTATATTTAATATTGAGAACAAATAATAAAATATTAGAATTAAAATATCTTTAAGGTTGAGAGCAAATAAATAACTAGCAAAAGAATTAAATTGATTCTTTTTCAAATTCATCACATAAGTAAAGTTATCTTTCAATTAACTGAATAAGAAGAGTATTAAAGATGAAAGAAATTAGAAAATACATCAATCTTGGTTATATATAGTATTAAGAATCAAATTGGTAAAATGCAAACTTGAATCAATAGGGATGAAAGAGAAGAAAATATAGTCTAAATGAGTTGCTCTTTATTATTTTTTCTTACATTTTAATTTTTTCAAAAACTTCCTATATTTTTCTTAATATATTAAGTTATTTGTTGTAAAATATTAATAACTCAAATCATTTATCACATTTTTATGAGCCAAAGGGCAACATCTTCATTTTCAAATTCTAAAGGACCAATGTATTAATTTCTCAATTTGTATTATTTGACAACTTTTTCAAGAGCAAGATAACAATATTTTTGTGTTACTTATTTATTTTATATTACATTATAAAAATAACAACAATATGCCAAGGTGTTCCCATAAAAGTTCTCAGAATTCACAACTAGGCATCTGAGAATTGATGAACATTTTATTTAGATTTTTTAGTACATTTAAAAAATATATGAACAATTTATTTTATATCTAGTGATAAAATTTTATAGCCACTAAAATATTATGGTATGTCTACAATCATAGATTTCAACAGTCTTCATTCCCTACTTTTTTAAATAAATACTGAATCCAGTGAAACTACACGATATAAATTGAAACTGATGGATAATATTTATCTATTTTTTAAATTTATGTACTCATTAAAATAGATATACGTGCAACGCGCGTATCTTAAGACTACTATATAAAAATATACATATTTAATACACATTTTGGCATTTCAGCTGACCAGCCAATTTTATATTTTCTTCCTTCTTATATTACTATGCTCTTTTGCGAAAATGGGCTAAGAATTGTTAGCCCATCCTTCGAGTTAACTCTAAAAGTTTATATTTTAGCTTTACCAAAAGAAAGAATTAGGCGTATAACCCCAAAAAGTTTGATTCTTGAGGAACTGTTGGCACTCCAATAAAGTTTGGAATGGGAGCCCGAACCAAAGTAATACAAAATAAAACTTGAAGAACCAAATTAATGCGGAAAACATGAAGAACCAAAATACATTTAGCGTATTTGTAACAGCTTTATGTCCTTTCAAGTATATCATTCCAACTATTTGTATTCATGAAGAACTCACATTTTTATTATTCTAATATACATGTGCATTTGTTCTTCATTTTCATTTATAGTTGTTTTTAATCTTTCAATAATGACGGATTAGAGACGAATTCGGATTGTGTTATATTGGGGTGGTGAGATTTTGCTAGAGAATAACTCGGTGCACTATAGTTATTTTCCCGCAACTAGTGTTAAGTTGCCATTTTCAAAAGAGTACCACACATTGGTCATTCTATTATGTAAGAAAATGGGTATTAATAGGTGTTCGGTGAATCTTAAGGTAATTGATGATTTTCGTATTCAGTTACTCCTCAAGGTGTCTTATGATGCCGAGTCCAATATTCATGTGACGACCCGGCCCGTGGTCACGTGACTACCGCCCCATTTTTCCCATATTATGTTGTTCTATGTTTCAATATCAGTATTCGAATTGATCGGATAGAATTGAATTGGTTTTAGTTGGAAATGAGGCACATAGTCTCATTGAAGGAAGCTTGTTTTGGAAAAGTCAACCGGAAGTTGACTATATAATTAGGAGGCTCGGATGTGAATTTCAGTGATTTGGTTAGCTCCGGGAGGTGATTTGTGGCTTAAGAGTGCGATCGGAATTGATTTTGGAGGCTCGGTGTAGAATTAGGCTTGAATTGGCGAAGTTTGAATTTTGGCGAATTCCGGTTGATAGGTGAGATTTTGATCCGAGGGTCGGAATGGAATTTCGAGAGTTGATGTAGCTTCGTTAGATGATTTTGGATGTGTCTGCAAATTTTCAGGTCATTCGGACATCGTTTGGTTGGGTTTTTGATCGGAAGTGCATTTCGGAAGTTCTTGAAGAACTTAGGCTTTGATTTGGTAAAATTTGATGATTTTGATGTTAACGATAGTGTTTTGATGATTGGAGCAAGTTTGAATGACGTTATAGGATGTATTGGTATTTTTGGTTGAGGTCCCGGGGGCCTCGGGGTGATTTCGGATGGCTAACGGAATGAAATTTTGGGTTTCAGGACTGCTGAAGGATCTGGTATC
>MU685634.1:50301-82985 GCA_026770625.1 Nicotiana glauca
TGCTCGTGACTTGTGACACAGTTAGGCTATAATGTTGATAATTAATGTTCTTTAAGTTGCATTTTTCATCTATTTATGTTTAGTAAGTGTTAAAGAAACGAATTGGGTTAGTTGGCTGGCCTTGTCTTCACGAGAGGCGCCATCACGATCGGATATGGAGATATGGGTCGTGACAATTCATGACAGTGAAACTTTACATAATTTTTTAAGGACTTCGGAAGAATACAGAGATTTATTTGTGACAAAATACTTGAAATGTACGTAAGCTCAGAAAATATGAATCAGAATGAAGTTCCGTCTACCGCGACTAACACTCAACCTGCTGTGGTATTTTTAGAGCTGCTTTTTCCGAATAAGTACCATACCAAAGATTTTGGCCTGATCTAAACCAATCTCCACCCAATGAGGAGCCATGACACAACTTCTTACCAATGCATGAACAATCAAACTACGCTGGGACGATAAATTGGCAAACTTCACAGTCTGATTGGTAAAGTCTTATTCATTTCTTATAATATTATTTTTATACTCATGTCAATGTTGTATTTTTTTTATAGGGGATATCAGACCGACATTGATTTTACAAATGAAGCCTTTACAAGTTACGAATAAACGTATAATATTGGGAATTTCTCTAGTCTTGGAGGGAGGGATCGTGCTGGTACATTCACGAGTCAATAACAAGGGACTTATGGGGTGCCACATACAAAACAACAGTATGCATTGTGTCACAATTCGAAGTTCCCATCAAAACAACAGTATGCATTGTGTCACGACGCGAAGTTCCTATCCTCGGAATTGTGACAACGCCTAACATTTCACTTGCTAGGCAAGCCAATGCTATGTAGAGTTATTAGCCATTTTTAACAATTCAAACTAAACAAAAACCAATTGGCTGAAATAAATTGAAATAGAGTGAATAAACTAAAATAACAACGATATCTAGATACAATCCCGGAATTGGTGTCACAAGTACACGAGTCTAGAGTACTACAAATAATAGTCTGAATAAAAGCATAACTGTCAAAATTGAAATAAACAGCTAGAGTAATGTAGAAGGGGACTTCAGGGTTGCGAATAATGTGTAGCTATACCTCAAGTCTTTGTCAAGCACCAGATCAAAGCAATCTATTAACTGCCGCTGGACCGACTCAAAAATTTGCACAAGAAGTACAGAGTATAGTATGAATACAACCGACCCCATGTATTCTATAAGTGCCGCCTAACCTCAACAAAGTAGTGAAGAGGCTAAGGCGGGTCACTTACAATAATCTGTAAGTAGTATTATACTAATAATAATAATAATAATAATAATAGTAATTATAATTATAGGAAGGAAAACAGGAAAAGTAAGGCAGTTTACTAATTAAAAAGAACTCAATTCTTCTAATCAGAGAACACGGAATAACCGATCTCATAATTTCATGTAACAACAAAGGAAATCAACACAATAACAATAATTAATACAACACACACAATCTATTGCGGCGCATAACCCAATCCCACCGTACACACATATTTCTCCCTTATTTCACCATATCAACATCAAGAATCACATATAAAATCCGTTGTGGCGCGCAACCCGATCTTACCATATCATCATAATCAATATATAATCCTCCCTCATTTCACCATGTCACAGTTTATCAATATCAAGTATACGTACACAACCGTTATGGCGTGCAACCCGATCCCACTATATCAATATCAAATCCTCCATTATTCCACCATATCCAATCATTGCGGCGTGCAACTCGATCCATTAAAAAATCAATAAATGAAATCAACCTAATAGGTCAATGCACACGAATCTCTACGATTAAAGAATATGAAAGAAAAATAATAAAGAAACCACGTACTAATCAAAGAAAGTCTAAAATAATACATGAGTAAAAAAACAAGCCAAGTATGTGACAGGTAAAGTATACAAGTAAGACAATTAAGGCAAATAGCAATTAATCATGGAGTCATGGAAGGAACAAACATTTCAATTCAAGAATAATTAATGACAAGTAACAAGTTATGACATAGAATGTAATTAAAACATATAACAGTTAAGACACGGAATAAGATAATTCATGAAATACGAGAAAATCATGAAAATAATTATTTTGACAGTGTATGTATACTCGTCACCTCGCATATACGCCAAGTTTTTCAAGTGTGAGTTCTGGTTGGACTCAGTTGCCTTTTCAGGCCATGTTGTATCTTCTGAGGGAATTAAGATGGGTGTTAAGAAGATTGAGGCAACTTGCCTACATTAACTATAGATATTCGGAGCTTCTTGGGTTTGGCAGGTTATTAGCACCGGTTCGTGAAGGGGCCTCAGCCCCGACCCGTTGACCAAGTTGACCCAAAAGGGTGCTCTTTTCAGATGGTCCAATGAGTGTGAGATGAGATTTCAGAAGCTCAAGACTACATCGACTACAACCCTAGTGTTGGTGTTCCTTACAGGTTCAGGATCTTACAATGTGTATTATGATGCATCGTGTATTAGGCTTGGCACGGTGTTGATGTAGGACGGTTGGGTGATTTCCGACACGTCTTGGCAATTGAAGGTTCATGAGAAGAATTACCCTGTGAATGATTTGGAGTTGGCAACTATTGTTCACGTACTGAAGATTTGGAGGCACTATCTATACGGTGTTCCATGTATGGTTTATACTGACCATCGAAGACTCCAACACCTGTTCAAAATAGAAAGAACTTAATTTGCAGCATTGGAGATAGTCAGAGTTGTTGAAATACTATGATATAACCATATTATATCATCCGAGAAGGCTAATGTAGTGGCCAATGTATTGAGTAGGAAGGTTGAAAGCATGGGCAGTTTGGCATATTTACTGGTGATAGAGAGGCCACTAGCTATGGATGTTCAGGCCTTGGATAGTCGATTTGTGAGATTGGATGATTGGAGCCTAGCAATGTTCTTGCTTGTGTTGTGGTACATCCCTCGTTGTTGGAGCGTATCAAGGCTCAGTAGTTTGATGATCCTCACCTATTGGTGTTGAGGGACACGGTGCAACGGGGTGGTGCCAAGGAGGTTGTGATTGAGGATGATGGTGTTCTACGGCTACAAGGCCGAATTGTGTTCCAAATGTTGATGGGTTGAGATAGTTGATCCTTGAGGAGGCTCAAAGTTCACTCTATTCCATTGACCCAGGTGTCACGAAGATATATCGTGATTAGAAACTAAAGGTGGTTACCAGACGGGCTGGAGCGGATTGGACATGGAAAAAATAGCTCGTTCGATTAGTGGGTTGGTTTTCGTGGCTGGTAGTGGACTGGGATATTCTGGATTATGTTGGGCTCATCCGGGTTCGGGCTTATTAGGTTCGAACAGGGCTGGATTTTTTAATTTAGTGTATTATGTTTCCTTGTTCAATATAATTGATACTTAAGTATTTGCAAACTTTTAAATAATAAAAATTTTAATACATACAATTAAACTTTTAAACTTTAAAGTTTTAAAATTTGAAATTTGAAATTAAGTATGTACATAAAATTATTTAATAAGACCGATATGTAAGGATTAAACTTCAAAGGCTTTCATTTCATATTTTCATTGCATAATAATACTTCAAATTAACTTCCAAGTTCTATTTTTATTTTTTTATTTTGAACTTGCAAATTAAAAGTTTACAACAACACCACTCTAACCAAAGACTAAAAAAAAACTAGCGAGAGCTTTGGCGGTTGGTGAGCGACGACTGAAACCCTAGCTAGATCAGCTCTTCAATGGCCTCCCAGGCCACTGGCCAGCCTTCTATGGAGGTTGGTCAGTCCTTTACAGTACCCATACAACCCCCAAGCATCCACAACCCCAAACACGATCCAAATTTATGCTCAATTAGTAAAACCTAGTACATCAAATGTTTCCATGCAGATGTTGCCCAACGTAGCCCTAAAACCAGTTGAGTATATCTATGGCGAACCCATTGCACGTTAGAATAAGACGAAGGTGAGACAATCCATTGTGCAACAAGGACTCCAACTTGTTTTTCTTGGCAATCTCATATGGGAAGCCTGTTAGCCAAGAGTTACGTAAAGCTATTCCATTACAATGTGAACTAAAAGGCCCTTGCTCGATTGGATTGATTGAAAATTCTCATGTTCTTATTAATCTATCACTAAGAAAGACTACATTCATCTCTTATCGAAGCCAGCCTTTTATTTGAAGGCACATTGTAATGACCCGGCCAGTTGTTTCGTGAATTATAACTCCGTTTCCCCTATTTCTCCTTCTTTATGTGTTGTTCAACTATATTGTGTCATATCGAGTTAGTTGGTTCGGGTACATAATAGGTTTGGAGTGAAATGGAACACTTAATCTCTTATTTAGAAGCTTCAGTTGAAAAAGCCAATCAGATGTTGACTTATGTGTAGAATATCTTGGATGTGAATTCTGATGGTACAGTTAGCTCTGTTAGGCGATTTTGGACTTAGGAGCATGTCTTGAATGTAATTTGGAGGTCTGTGGTAGATTTAGGCTTGAATTGGCGAAATTGAAAATTTGGCGTTTCTTGGTCGGTAGTGAAAATTTTGATATCGTGGTCGGAATGAAATTTTGGAAATTAGAGTAGGTCCGTAGTGTTATTTTTTATGTGTGTGTGGAATTCGAAAGTTTAGAAGTTCATAGGTTTGAATCCGAGGGTGATTTGGTTTTTTGATGTTGTTTGGAGTGTTCCGAAGGTTTGAAAAAAATTTGAATGGTGGTATGTGACTTATTGGTATTTTTTTGAGGTCTCTAGGACCTCGGGATGAATTCGAATGGTTAGGAGAAGAGTTGGAAATTGGTTTGAGCAGCTGAAGGTGCTACTTCTGTTATTTCTGCACCTGCGGATAAGGGACAGTAGGTGCGAGGTCCGCGGAAGCGGTTAAGAAGCGCAGGTGCGCAGCCAGGGTTCCAGGTGCGGCTTGGTACCCGCATATGCAGTGACCATATGTGCGGTCCAGCAACTGCAGAAACAGAAATGCCCTTTTAATGAGATTCTGCAGAAGCGGAGAAAATTGCGCAGATGCAGCCCCGCAGATGCGGAAAGGGGACCACAGTTGCGTAAGTGTTGGGAAGAATGTATAAAAAGGCTTCTTCATGAATTTTTGCCCATTCTTCACCATTTTTTACTAGGATTTGAGCTTTGGTCAGTGGTTTCAATAGAAATCAAGGATTATTAGTGGGGTAAGTTACTTGGGCTTTATTATTTGTGTTTGTAATGATTTTCCTACTGTTTAACCATGGAATTAGTGGGATTTTGGAGTAAAGTTGAAGGGGCTAGGGCTTGAGTTTTGAAGAGTTTTGATTGAGGATTTGAGAGGTCAAATGGAGTCGGATTTTGATAATTCTTGTGTGTATGGACTCGTGAGTGAAGGGGCTTACTAGTTTTGTAATTTTTGTCCGATTTTGAGACGTGGTCCCAGGGGCCGGGTTTTGGTGAATTTCGGGATTTCGGTCTAAATTGATAGTTTTTTGTGTGGAATTGATTCCTTGGCCTATATTGATTGCGTTGTATTGCTTTTGGTTAGATTTGGGACGTTTGGAGGCAGCTTCCAGAGGCAAGGGCATAATGGAGTAGGATTTGGCTTGGTTTGAGGTAAGTAACGATTCCAAACTTGGTTTTGAGGATTCGAAACCCCGAACTATATGCTATATGATTGTATTGAGGTGACGCATATGCCAAGTGATGGGTGTGCGATCGTGCGTCGTGGGAATTGTGTCCTGATTCATTTCATGGCGCCGCTTAGTGACTCTTTCTTGCTAATATCCCTATTTCTATCACGTGATTAAGTAAATGTGATATATATCAAGCTAGCTATCCTGTTAGGGCTTCATGCCGATACTGTTGAGACCCGAGTGGTCATTTCTTGTTATCATTTCAGTAGTTTCGTTGATATCCTACACTTAGTCTTATTCATGCATATCATATCATTTCTTAGTCTCAGTTGTTAATATTTGGCACATCATATCGTTGTTTCAGTCTAGTTTCATGGCATTGTGAGTCGTGTGTGTGAGACTGGAGTGTGATAACTAAGTGAGGCCGAGAGCCTGATTATGAATGGCAGTTATGGGATCGGGTTGCACGCCGCAGCTTTTATGTTGATACTATGATATCACTTGGGATATAGGAACCCCTCCGAAGTTTGTAACACCCCCCTAAGTGAGTGCAATTGATATTTTGAGGGATGAATCTTTCCTAGACATGGATCTTGTCCGAAGTATTTATACCTGGAGATGGATCTTCTCTATAGGGCTTGAATGGACTTCCTCGGTACTGAGTGACTGTTGTTAGGGATGTGTATATATGTTATGAGATGGATCTTCCCTAGGTTGGATGTCCATATATAGTACCGAGTGGTTGAGCACTTGAGAGTGAAGGTACACGGTACATTTTCATGTATTTTTGGCATTTACATGTAGAGTTTTGCTGGTTTTATACTTCACATTGTTCGGGTTGGTATTTACTTTACTGTTGAGTTGAATACTTGAATTGCCACCATGCCTACTTCACTGTACAATTTAATTGTGTTATAACTGCTAAGGTTTAGTTCGTCACTACATATTAGTCCATAGTGGACTTGTTACTTACTGAGTTGGTATACTCACGTTACCCCCTGCACCTTGTGTGCAGATCTAGGTATCTCAGGCCACGGTAGCGGCTGTTGACTATTCCAGTTACGGGTTCTCACCGGAGATAGCAAGGTAGCTGCCTGGCTACCGCAGTCCCGCCTTTCTCCTTCTTTAGCTTCTGTTTAGTATACTTTTTCTACTTTTAGACGATTTGGTCTTGTTATATTTTGGATCAGTTGTAGTAATTGCTCATGACTTAGTGACACACGAGGTCGGTCTTTATTTTCGTATTTTTGGTTGTTGACTTTATATCCTTTATGGAAATTTCAGCTGAAAAAGGTTATTATTTAAATTTTAATGAAATGTTGAACTATTTTGGAAATGTGTCGCCTGGTCTAGTCCCATGATAGGTGTCATCACAACCGGGGTGGTTTTGGGGTCGTGACAAGTTGGTATCAGAGACTAGGTTACATAGGTCTCACGAGTCATGAGCAGGTTTAGTAGAGTCTTGCAGATCGGTATGAAGACGTCTGTACTTATCTTCGAGAGACTATACAACCTTTAGGAAAAACGTAAATTTCTTGAATTCTTGTCGTGTGAATTTGTTGATTCTGGCACTAAACTTATGTTATTCTGTTCTCTCACAAATGGGGAGGACACATGCTACTGGTCAGGACGGACGACCACCAGTACCACCAGTTGGGGCCAGTTGATGTAGGAGTCGCGGTCGAGGCCATGGTAGGGACATGGTTGTAGCCCGTATAGTAGTTGGGGCAGCACCTGCAAATCTATCAGCCGCCCAGTTCATGATCAACTCCCAGCTGTGGACGCTCCAACAGGACCAGCTTAGGCACCGACTGTGCCTATTGTTATCCCAAGTCTTTAGGAGACCTTAGCTCAGATCTTGACCGTGTGCACTAGTCTCGCTCAGGCAGTCGCTGTTTCTACTACAGCAGCTACTTCTCAGGCCGAGGAAGGCACTCAAACTCACACCGCTTGTATACCTAAGCAGGTTGTTCAGTGACTTCAGATACTGGAGGCACCACCAGCCTAGATGGTTTCACCTACTCAGGATTATGTGGTTCCAGTCATACCTGCTGACGAGCAGCGTAGATTGTAGGGATTTGGTAGACATCAGCCTACAACTTTCAGTAGTGAAAAGGGCGAGGATGCCCAGGGTTTCTTGGATAACTGTTAGAGGATTCTTTGTACAACGGATATTCTGGAGACCAGTGGGGTCTCGTTCACTACTTTTTAGATCTCTGGAGCCGCCTTTACTTGGTGTGAAGCTTTTGATATGCGTAGGGTTGTTGGTGCTGCGCCCCTTACCTAGCAGTAGTTCTCCATTCTCTTTCTAGAGAAGTATGTACCGCAGTCCTGCAGAGAGGAGCTGCGTAGACAGCTCGAGCAGTTACGTCAGGATGATATGACTGTGATGCAATATGAGATGAGGTTTTCTGAGTTAGCTCGTCATACTATTTGGTTAGTTCCTATAGACAGGGAGAGTATTAGGAGGTTTGTGGATGGCCTCGCTTATCAGCTACGTATTCTTATGACTAGAGAGAAAGAGTGTCTGGTGCTTCTTTTGAGGAAAGGTTGACATTGCTAGAGAGATAGAGTCAGTTCGCCGCTAGGAGCGAGTCGAGAGGGAGGCCAAGAGGCCTCGGGGATTTGGTAGTTTTGGTGGTATTCCTTCCGGAGGTTAGTTTTAGCACATCAAAGTGCGTCCATTCAGATATGCTCAGTCAGCTCGTCCGGGGCATCGTGGTGTATCATCTGGCCATGGATCTCACAGTTCGTATCAGGGTCACTTTTCTCTCAATTCCCTTCCAACTCAGTGTTCGACTCATGCACCATCAGTTCAAGATTTATCTATGCTTGGTTCTTCGAGTGGGTATCCCGCTGCTCGGTGATGCCCACCGCCATTTGCTGGGAGAGGTTGCTTTGATAAGGAGATTTGGGTCATATCAAGATATTCTGCCCCCGTCTTACTGGAGGTTCATCCCAGCAGAGAAGTCAGCCTTCAGCTTCAACACCAGTTACTTACCCACTCGCCCAACCAGCTCGGGGTAAAGGTTAGTAAGCTAGGGGTTACCTTAGAGGGGGAGGTCGATCAGGTGGTGGTCAGGCCCATTTTTATGCACTCCCAGCCAGACCAGATGCTATTGCTTCAGATGCTATGATCACAGGTATTGTCTTAGTCTGCCATAGAGATGCCTCTATATTATTTGACCCTGGTTTCACTTTTTCTTATATGTCATCATATTTTGCTCATTATTTGGATACGCCCTACGAGTCTCTTGTTTCATCTATTCATGTATCTACTCCAGTGGGCGATACTATTACTGTGGACTGCGTATATCGGTCGTATGTGGTGACTATTGGTAGTTTGGATACCTGGGTGGACTTCTTGTTGCTCTGTATGGTTGATTTTGATGTAATATTGGGAATGGATTGGTTGTCTCTTTGGCATGCTATTTTGGACTACCATGCTAAGACTGTGGCATTGGCTATTCCTGGGGTGCCACGGATTGAGTGGCCAGGTTCATCGGATTATGTTCCTAGTAGGGTAATTTCATACTTGAAGGCCCAGCGGATCATTCGGAAGGGTTGTCTTTCTTAGTTGGCCGTTGTGAGGGATATCAGTGCATAGACTTCTAGTATCGATTCAGTTCCGGTAGTGAGAGACTTCCTAGATGTGTTTCTTGTAGACCTGTCGGGCATGCCACCAGATAGGGATATTGACTTTGGTATTGATTTGGTGCCGGACACTCTACCCATTTTCATTCCACCGTATCGTATGGCACCCACAGAGTTAAAAGATCAGCTTCAGGAAATCTCTTGATAAGGGGTTTATTCGGCCTAGTGTATCAACTTAGGGTACGACTGTTCTATTTGTGAAGAAGAAAGATGCACGATGAGGATGTGCATTGATTACAGGCAGTTAAACAAAGTCACAATCAAGAACAAGTATCCTTTGCCTCCTATTGATGATTTATTTTACCAGCTTCGGGGAGCGAGAGTGTTCTCCAAGATTGATCTATGATCAGGGTATCACTAGTTAAAGATCAAGGACGCGGACATTCTTTAGACAGCTTTCAGGACATGATAGGTCATTATGAGTTCCATGTGATATATTTTGGGCTGACCAATGCCCTAGAAGCATTCATGCATTTGATGAACAGTATGTTTCGGCCTTATCTCGACTCGTTTGTTATTGTATTCGTTGATGATATTTTGGAGTACTCGCGTAGTCAGGAGGAGCATGCTGAGAATTTGAGATTTGTATTGCAGTGGTTGAGGGAGGAGAAGCTCTATGCAAAGTTCTCCAAGCACGAGTTTTGGCTCAGCTCAGTGGCATTCTTGGGGCACGTGGTGTCAAGTAAGGGTATTCAGGTTGATCCGAAGATGATAGAGGTGGTCCAGAGTTGGCCTAGACCGTCCTCAACCACTTAGATTCGCAGCTTTCTTAGTATGGCGGGTTATTACCGTCGGTTGGTTCAGGGATTTTCATCTATTGCATCACCCTTGACCAAATTGACTCAAAAGGGTGCTCCTTTCAGGTGGTCGGATGAGTGTGAGGTGAGTTTTCAGAAGTTCAAGACTGCCTTGATCACAACTCTAGTGTTAGTTTTACCATCAGCTTCAGGTTTTTATACGATATATTGTGATACTTATCGGGTCGGCATCGGGTGTGTGTTGATGCATGAGGGTAGAGTGATTGCTTATACTTTTTGTCACTTGAAGCCCAATGAGAAGAACTACCCTATTCATGAGTTAGAGTTGGCTGCCATTGTTCATGCGTTGAAGATTTGAAGGCATTATCTCTATGGTATGTCTTGTGAGGTGTATACTTATCATCGTAGCCTCCAGCACTTGTTCAAGCAGAAGAATCTCAACTTGAGGCAACGAAGATGGCTGGAGCCGCTAAATGACTATGATATTACTATCTTGTACCATCCGGGAAAGCCCAATGTAGTCGCTGATGCTTTGAGTAGGAAGTCAGTGAGTATGGGCAGTCTTGCATTTATTCTTGTTGGGGAGAGACCTCTTGCAGTTGATGTTCAGGCCTTGGCCAATCATTTGTGAGGCTGAATATTTTGGAGCGCAATCAGATCTTAGCTTGTCTGGTTTCTCAGTCTTCATTGTTTGATCGTATTAGATAGCACTAGTATGATGTTCCTCATTTGCTTATCCTCAAAGACAGAGTTCAGCACGGCGATGCCAGAGATGTGACTATCGGTGATGACGGGGTATTGAGGATGCAGGGCCGGATATGTGTGCCCAATGTAGATGGACTTCGGGAGTTGATTCTTGAGGAGGCCCATAGCTCGCAGTATTCCATCCATCTAGGTTCCGCGAAGATGTATCAGGATTTGAGACAACATTATTTGTCCATGAGAATGAAGAAGAATATAGTGGGGTTTGTAGCTCGGTGTCTCAATTGTCAGCAGGTGAAATATGAGCATTAGAGACAGGGTATCTTGCTTCAGCAGATGGATATTCTAGAGTGGAAGTGGGAGCAAATCACCATGGATTTCGTAGTTGGGCTCCCACGGACCTTGAGAAAGTTCGATGCTATTTGGGTGATTGTGTATTAGTTGACTAAGCAACTTCATTCATGTGTGTACTACCTATTCTTTAGAGCGGTTAGCTGAGATTTATATCCGAGAAATAGTTCGCCTGCACGGTGTCCCAATTTCCATCATTTCAGATAGAGGTACTCGGTTTACATCGCTATTTTGGAGGGCCGTGCAGCGAGAGTTGGGTACTTAGGTTGAGTTGAGCATAACTTTTCAACATCAGATGGACGGGTAGTCTGAGCGCACTATTCAGATATTGGAGGACATGTTGTGCGCTTGTGTCATTGATTTTGGGGGTTTATGGGACCAGCTTCTACCGCTCACGGAGTTTGCATATAACAACAGTTATCAGTTGAGTATTCATATCGATCCATATGAGGCTTTATGTGGGAGACAGTGTAGATCTCCAGTAGGTTGGTTTGAGCCGGGCGAGGCTAGACTTTCGGGTACAGACTTGGTACAATATGCTTTGGACATGGTGAAAGTGATTTAGGAACGGCTTCGTACAGCTCAGTCGAGACAAAATAGTTATACTGACAGGAAGGTTCGGGATGTGGCTTACATGGTTGGGGAGAAGGTTCTACGAAAGGTTTCACCTATGAAGAGTGTTATGAGATTTGGGAAGAAGGAAAAATTGAGCCATCGGTTCATTGGGCCTTTTGAGGTGCTTCAGAGGATTGGGGAGGTGGCTTATAAGCTTGTTTTGCTATCCATCTTATCGGGGGAGCATCCAGTTTTCCATGTTTCTATGCTCTAGAAAGACGTTGGTGATTCGTGTCATTTTTTAATTTCATTATGGTTCAGTTAGTCGATGATTTGACTTATGATGTGGAGCTAGTGACTATTTTGGAACGGCAGGCCCGAAAGTTGAGATCAAAGGATATAGCTTTAATGAAAGTGCATTGGAGAGGTCGGCCATGGAGGAGGCTACTTGGGAGACCAAGAAGGAGATGCAGAGCAGATATCCATACCTATTTAAGGTTTCAGGTATATTTCTAGACTCGTTCGAGGAGGAACGTTTGTTTAAGAGGGGGAGGATGTAACGATCCTGCCGGTCGTTTCGCGAATTATAACCCCGTTTCCCCTATTTTTACTTTTTATGTGTTGTTCAATTGTATTGTGTCGCATCGAGTTGGCTGGTTCGGGTCCGGAGTGGTTTTGGAGTGGAATGAGATATTTAGTCTCTTATTTAGAAGCTTTAGTTGGAAAAGTCAACTGGATGTTGACTTAAGTGTAGAAGATATCGTATGTGAATTCTGATAGTTCGATTAGCTCCATTAGTTGATTTTGGACTTATGAGCGTGTTCAGAATTGTAATTTGGAGGTTCGTGGTAGATTTAGACTTGAATTGGCAAAATTGGAAATTTGGCGTTTCTCTGTCAGCAGTGAAAATTTGATATCAGGGTCATAATGAAATTTTGGAAATTGGAGTAGGTCTGTAGTATCATTTGTGACATGTGTGAAAAATTTCAGGTCATTCAGATGAGGTTTGATAGGTTTCGACATCGGTTGCAGAATTCAGAAGTTTAGAAGTTCTTAGGCTTGAATCTAAAGGTGATTTGGTGTTTTGATGTTGGTTGGAGTGTTTCGAAGGTCTGAATGGTGGTATGTGACTTGTTGGTATTTTTGGTTGAGGTCCCGAGGGCCTCGAGATGAATTTGGATGGTTAGCGGAAGAGTTGGAAATTGGTTTGAGCAGCTGAAGGTGTTGCTTGTTATTTCTGCACCTGTGGATATGGGACCGCAAGTGCGAGGTCCGCAGAAGCACTTAAGAAGCATAGGTGCGTAGCGAGGGTTGTAGGTGTGACTTGGTCCTCGTATCTGTGGTGATAGCAGGTACGGTTAGGCAACCACAGAAGCGGAAATGCTCTTATATTGAGATTCCATAAAAGTGGTAAAGTTTGTGCAGATGCGCCCCCGCAGATACGAAAAGGGGACCGCAGATGCGGAAGTGATGGGCAGAATGTATAAAAAGGATCCTTCACGAATTTTTGCCCATTTTTCACCATTGTTGGCCAGGATTTGAGCTTTGAGCAGTGATTTTCAAGAGGAATCAAGGGTTATCAGTGGGGTAAGTTACTTGGTTATTTGTGTTTGTGATGATTTTCCCACTGTTTAACCATGGAATTAGTGGGAATTTCGAGTGAAGTTGAAGGGGGCTAGAGCTTGAGTTTTGGAGAGTTTTGATTGAGGATTTGAAGGGTAATCTTGTATGTATGGACTCATGAGTGAAGGGGCTTCCTAGTTTTGTAATTTTTGTCGGATTCCGAGACGTGGGCCTAGGGGTCGGGTTTTGGTGAATTTCGGGATTTTGGTCTAAATTGATAATTTTTTGTGTAGAATTGATTCCTTGGTCTATATTGATTGCGTTGTATTGATTTTAGTTAGATTCGGGATATTTGGAGGCCGATTCTAGAGTCAAGGGCATAGTGGAATAGGATTTGGCTTGATTTGAGGTAAGTAATGCTTCCAAACTTGGTTTTGAGGGTTTGAAACCCCGAACTATATGCTATATGATTGTATTGAGGTGACGCACATGCCAAATGACGGGCGTGCGGTCGTACACCGTGGGAATTGTGGCCTGGTTCATTTCATGGCGCCGCTTAGTGACTCTTTCTTGCTAATATCCTTGTTTCTATCATGTGATTAAGTAAATGTGTTGTATATCATGCTAGCTATCCTATTAGGGATTCATGCCGATACTGTTGAGACCCGAATGGTCGTTTCTTGTTGTCATTTCAGTAGATTCATTGATATCTTGCACTCCGTCTTATTCATGCATATCATATCATTTTCCAGTCTCAGTTGTTAATATTTGGCACATCATATCATTATTTCGGACTAGTTTCATGGCATTGTGAGCCGTGTGTATGAGACTGGAGTGTGATAACAGAGCGAGGCCGAGAGCCTAATTATGAATGGCAGTTATGAGATCAGGCTGCACGCCGCAGCAGTTATGTTGATGACCATGATAGCGCTTGGGCTGTAGGAGCCCCTTCGAAGTTTGTAACACTACCCCCCAGTGAGCGCAGTTGATATTTTGAGGGATAGATCTTCCCTGGACATGGATCTTGTCTGAAGTATTTATACCTGGAGATGGATCTTCTCCATAGGGCTAGAATGGACTTCCTCGGTACTGAGCGACTTTTGTCAGTGTGTATATATATTCCGGGATGGATCTTCCCTGGGTCGGATGTCCATATATAGTATTGAGTGGTTGAGCCCTTGAGAGTGGAGGTACACGGTACGTTTTCATGTATTTTTGGCATTACATGTAGAGCTTTGCTGAGTTTTATACTTCACATTGTTCGGATTGGCATTTACTTTACCGTTGAGTTGAATACTTGAATTGCCAGCATGCCTACTTTACTGTACAATTTAATTGTTTTATAACTGCTAAGGTTTAGTTCGTCACGACATATTAGTCCATAATTTGGACTTGTTACTTACTGAGTTGGTGTACTCACGTTACCCCCTGCACCTTGTGTGCAGATCCAGGTATCTCAGGCCACGGTAGCGGCTGTTGACTATTCCAATTGCGGATTTTCACCGGAGATAGCGAGGTAGCTGCCTGGCGACTGCAGTCCCGCCTTTCTCCTTCTCTATCTTCCTTTTAGTATACTTTGGCTACTTTCAGACTATTTTGGTCTTGTGATATTTTGGATTAGTTGTAGTATCTGCTCATGACTTAGTGACACCCAAGGTCGGGCTTTATTTCCGTATTTTTGGTTTTTGACTTTATATCCTTTATGGAAATTTTAGTTGAAAAAGGTTGTTATTTAAATTTTAGTGAAATGTTAAACTATTTTAGGAATGTGTCGGCTGGCCTAGTTCCATGATTGACGCCATTACAACCAAGTTGGTTTTGGGGTCGTGACACACAGGGTGATATGTGGCAGATGAGGTGTACCAAATGGTTCCCATGGTGGAAAACTAATGAGGAAACCCCAATTGCCATAACTTTAATTTCGTTCATAGACCTGCCTCCTAACTTTTTTGGGTAGGATTTTGTATTTTTTGCAAGGGCAGCTGTTAGAACATCACAGGTAGACACGGCAACCCAAAACGATGCAAGGCCAAGTTGTGCTAAGGTTAAAGTTGAGGTGAACTTACTAGCTAATTTTCCGCAAAAAATTAAAATAGTTGAGGAAGAAGATGAAACTGGCCCAGAGGAATTGAAGTAGATTAAAATTAAGTACGATTATGTTCCTAAATATTGCAAAACTAGCAAGAAGCAAGGACAAAATGAGCAAGAATGTTGGGTGATTAATCCAGAACCAGACAAAAAGTACGAGGAAGAAGTTGAGGATCAAGGCAAGGAGAAGAATGTTATTGTGAAAAGTAATGTATTTGGAACTGCTGCAGCATCTACGAAGATTCTAACAAGTGGAAAAGTTGTGGGTAATCCCGTGCCAAATGCTACAAGGAATGAGTGGATGCAACGAAGGAAGAACAAATATAAAAGGGATAGTAGAGGATACACAATCGACGAGAATAGAAGTGATGATGTTACAAATGCACAAGAGCAAAAGGTGGTGAAAAACAAGGAAACAAATGGTAAGTTGAATAGTGTTGGAAAAGAAAAGTCTAATGTACCATTGCAAACTAATAACAAGTTTGCCTTGCTAGAAGAATGTGAGATCGAACTACAAAAACAAGTAAAGAATGAGGTTGTGGAAAAGGTTCTAAACAAGGAGCAGAGTAAGGCTAATAAGAATAATCCTACCTCTACTGGGATTGGGACTCTAATGAAGGCAAATTCATCAAATATGGTAAAGAAAATACCTAATCCTACACCTGTTGGACCTGGGATAGATGAAGCATATATATGAAGGAATCCACAATTGAGTGGGTTCACAAGAGATTTGGCACAAGTAAGGAGGAGTTGAGGAAGGTGAATGTTACTATGAACCAATCTTATCAAGAAGCTCCATCACAAAGATATGAGAAATTCAATGAGAAAAAGGGGCAAATATAGAGGTCAGTTCTGGGATTGCTTTATGGAGTAATGAGGTTAAGATTATAGAGGCTGATACCAATACAAATTATAATAACAAAAGCAAGGAAGAAGGGAACACCAAGCAAGAAAAACTGACAACAAGTAGGAGCCCTAAGTCTACAGTAAACCCTAGGATTTCAAAGTCTAGGGTTGAAGCTGGGGAATGGACGTGCCAACAAACAACTAATCCAATTGTTGGAATAGGTCAAGTCATACATGGAGAAGATGTTTTCACATGTGTATCGAAAAGTAAATCTCCGGCTAAGAAGAACACCAATGGAACAACAAAACCCTAGTGGTAATGCCCAGGTGTTAGCCATTGTTGGAAGTGATACCGTGAATTGTTTTGCTGGGGATCCACAACGGAATGATTAGGATGATGTTATGGACTATTCAGTGAGGTTGTATAATCAAATACCTGTCGGGAAGGTGCCGCAAAGTAATGGAACAGTAATTCATGCGTTTGTGACAACAATGAACCCTAGTCTGGGTGATGTTTATAATTTATAATTCAGAGTTATATAAGAGGCTATGAAGGCAAGGGAGATTAATGTTGGATTGTTGAAACATGCTACAAGAATGTCAACTGATCAAATTAAGATGGGTCCTAATGCTATTATTATGGAATATGGGCAAAGCAATAATGTATTACTAGATGCCGCTACTATTGAAGATCCTAGACTTTTAGCTGGGAAAACTTTTAGCTGGGAAAACTTTCAGCATAACGAGTGAAATTTTGGCTAAAGGAATTCTAATCAATAATAAGGGTCAAAGGGAGTTGGGAACGATAGCCAAAATCATGAACCAAATCCTTTGGCCTAGAAGGTTGTTGATGATGATCAAGATGAAGAGGAAGATTTGGGGGAAGACATAGAATATGAAAATACAAATGTTAATTTTAAGCAAGTAGCCAAAGAGGGTGATATATATCCTAAGAGTGTTGACAAGACAAAATCGGCTAGGAAACCTGAAAGGAGACAAAAGAAAGACATCAAGGACAGTGTACCACTAAGGGAGCAACCAAAGAGGAATGTGACATCTAATTCCCAATAATCCGATGGATAATGCACTAATATGCAATATGAGGTCGATTAACACACAAAAAGCTTACAATAGGTTGCTTAACCTACATAGAAAATATAATTTTTACTTAATAGGATAGATGGAACCTTGTCAAGACATAAACAAGCTGGAGGAGTATAGAAGGAAGTTGGAAATTCATCATGCTTATGCTAATATGAATTGCAAGATATAGGCTTTTGTTCATAAAGAATTTGATATAGTCATTGTGATGGATATGAAACAACAAATGACTAGGGATGTTCAAAAATGAACCGACATCGAAAATCGAACCGAAATCGAAACCGAAGCTTAATATCTTATTGGTATCACGTTAACGGCTTAACAAACGGGGAACAAATTGAGATTTTTTTTATTAACGGCTTAACGATTTGGGGGCAAATTATTTAATTTTTTTAACGGATAATCCGTTAACCCGTTAAGAAAAAAAGTGTATATATATATATATATATATAAATTTATTTTTATTCATATATATATTAAATAATAAAAAATCCTTCCACTTCCGGTACTCTATCTCTAACACCTAAATTTCAACCAGCAGCCACTAGTAGTATTCTATCTCGTCTACTTCCAGGCTTCCGGCACTATCTCGTCGACTCGCCATCTTGCGGTCTCGTCGACTCGTCATTTCCCTCTTGCAGTCTCTCCATCTCCCTTTCGCCGACTCGCCTCTCCATCTTGCCGTTTCTCCTCTCCCTCTCGCCATAGCCAAAGCAGCAGTCAGCAGATGGTAAGTTTCTTTTCTTGTTGATGTCTTTAAATCAAAGAGCATCTCAATTCTCAAAGTATTTAGATGCTTGCTTCAATATACATAAATAAGAACTCATCTATTTTGAAACATAAACACTCATTATTTTAAGAATCAGAAACTTCTCACTTTAAAAGCATAAAAAATTTAGGATGTTAGACTCCGTTCTCAGTATACAAAATATAAAAGCAACAGTAATTAGCAGGATGTTTTAAAGTTAAAAAAACTCATCTGTTTTGAGATCGATTTTTACAATACCTGTATAAATATCTGTTAAGCAACTTGTTATTCTCATTCCTTTTATTATCTTGTTACAGTGATTCATACGTGACTGAAAATATACAAAGTGATAAGGTGATGATGGGTGAAAGTGGGACTTCTAATTCAAATCCAATAAGTCAAGCACAAACAACAGAGTCAAATATAACCAAAAAAAATGTCTGTGTGAGATCATTTTAAAGAAATTATTACTTCTGAAGGGAGTACAAAAGAAAAATGTGACTAATTAATTTATTGAGTATTGTTTTAAGACCAAAGATGGTACGTCGGCACTTCTTACTCATATGAATAAGTGTCCTAAACACCCTGATGTTGTTGATAAAAACAATCAAATTTAGGCTTTCAATCTGTTTCGCGGGGTAGTCAGGGTGACGTAGCTGTTGTTACTTGGAAATTTGATCAAAAATAATGTAGGAAGGCGTTATATCGTGTGGTAATAGTTGATGAGCTTCCTTTTGGCTTTGTTGAGAAAGAAGATTTTAGATACTTTATGAAAGTGGCGCAACCTTATTTTTGGATCCCTTTCCTCAGTAACTATGGATTATTTTGATCTTTTTAATGAAGAAAATCAAAAGTTGAATAGGTCTTTTATAGAAACAAAACAAAGAGTATGTATTACCACTGATGTCTGGACTTCTATACAAAGAATCAATTACATGTATATCACTGCCATTGGATTCTTAGTGAATGGAATATGCATAAGAGAATAATTAATTTTTGTCCTATTATTAGTCATAAAGGCGAAGATATAGAAATGGTATTAGTAGGTGCTTACGTGAGTGGGGGATAAATAAGATATTCACTATCACAGTTGATAATGCAACCTCAAATGATGTGACAGTAAAAAAGAATTGTCTAAGCAATTAACAAAAATGGGAGCTAATTTGATGAATGGTACTCACCTTCACGTGAGATGTATGGCTCACATCATGAATCTTGTGGTCCAGGATGGTTTAAAAGAATCTTCAGTGTCTATTGAACGTGTTAGGCATGTAGTGAGATATGTTAGGCAGTCTCCTGCGAGGTTGAAGTGATTTCAAGAATGTTTTGATGATGAACAACTCAATTGTAAAAAAACTTTATGCTTAGATGTACCAACTAGGTGGAATTCCACCTACTTGATGTTGCGCAGGGCTGTTGAATTTGAAAGTGCATTTTCACATTATGCTTTTAGTGAAATTGGCTCGAGACATTATCTTGAGCATTCTTATATCGAAGTTGGAATTCCTACAGGTGAACTTTGAGTAGTGATTCGGAGAATGTAAAAATAATGACAAAGTTTCTTGAAATCTTCCATCTTCTTACTTTGAAGATATCTGGATCACGTTATGTTACATCGAATATTCATTTTCTTGAAATTTGCACAGTTGCTGTTTATTTGAAGCAATTGATAGCAAATGAAGATACAGTTTTAAGTGAAATGACAAAGAATATGAAAAAAAAAGTTTGATAAGTATTGGGGTGATCCAGAGAAAATGAATAAGATAGTTTTTATCTCATGTATTTTTGATCCACCTTACAAGCTCGAATCAGTTGGCTATGCACTTGTAAAGATGTTTGGTGTAGATCTGGGGGCAACTATACAAGCAGAAGTGATGAAGTACATGACTTTATTATTTAATGAGTATGTAAAGTCCAGCTCAAAAGATGTCGTGCCTTCTTCATCTTCAGATTTCTTCATTGGCCACTTCGATTTCTAGGCTTTCTGGAAGTCAAGCAAGCACCCAAAATATAGGACTTTTAGAATCACTCATGCAAGATATAAAAAAATATAAAAGTGGGAGTGGAGGTGTTGATACTAGAATATAGTTAGATAAATATTTAGGTGAAGAAACTGAGGATGACACTAAAAAATTTGATGTTCTTCTTTGGTGGAAATTGAACTCAGCTAGATTTCCTATTCTTGCGGAGATGGCTCGAGATGTATTAGTTGTTCCGGTTTCAAGTGTGGCATCCGAATGTGCGTTTAGTACGGGAGGACGTCTTCTTGATTCATTTAGGAGTTCATTAACTCCTAAATTGGTGCAAGCTCTAGTGTGTTTTCAAGATTGGCTTCGAAATAAAATATTAAAACCACTTGTTAGTGTTGAGGAAGATTTTGATAAAATTGAGCAGCTTGAACAAGGTAATAATATTGTTACTATATTTGTTGTATATAAGTGTTGTTGATATGCTTGTATTTATCGCACGACTCATTATTTTAATTTTTTTCTTCAAATTTAGCCAGCAATGAAAAAGACCGTTCCGTAATTGACGTGTAGTGTTAATATATTTGGTAAGAATTCGAATTTAACCCATCAAGGCTTCAAGTATTGAATATGTGCTTGCAACTGCTATGATTAGTCAGCATCAGTAGTTATCAGTAGATATCATATCTGCTATTATCATTAATAAGTAGTTGATAGTTATAGTTTCCCTATGATATTGAAGAGTGTTGTTTGTGTGGGAAGAACAAGAACATACTGTCATCTGAATATGGTTGTGTATGTGACATCTCGACACTTTTGTGGTTGGATGTGAATTTCTTGGATAATGCCTCAGATCTTGTCATCTGAATATCAATAACTGAGTTTTGGTTGTTGTTAAAAATTGTTTGCTTTTCTTTTACATGTGAAACAAGTTTCTTTGGGACTATCTTCAATTCGAAATGGGACTTCTTATTGTTAATGATCCTACCTACCTTATTGCTGTGTGTTTGTTATGGCTCTCTTGAGCTATGTTTTTTCATAGTGGAACTTAAATCGCTAAGCTTACTGTCAGAACCGAGTCATTCTTGTAAACATTCTGAAGATTAAGTACTACGTTGTGGAGTCTAAAAAGATATTTAGGTACCATATCGATGTAGGAGCTGTTTAAACGTCTTTTACATTGGCATGTTTTCTCATTTCTTTACATACCAGTTGATAGGTAATATCAGTAGACCTATACATTAGAATTGTTAATTTGCTAGATTGGTTTGCCCTTTTCAATGGAGCTACCAGAAAATATATATTTTTCTCCAATAACTAGGTAGGTTCATTACCTTTAGTTTTAACCTATGGTGGGGGTGGATTGGGGATGCACTTAATTCTGTAATTTCTCTTAGAAAATGGAACGAGGATAAATCTGTTCGATGTTAAAGACCAGTTGATGCGGAACCCAAAGATCAAAAGATATATGACGTAAATATGATAGGAAGTGACGTAGGATAAAAGATAAAAAATTATGAAACTTACAAGGAGATTAGACCCCAAGATTAGAAGTGCAAGCAACCATGGATATATTAAATTCACAACCTCAAAAGCAATAATCAAGTAACCTAATCTATCACCTAAGATAGAAGATTACTTACACGGAGAAACGATCCTTGAAGCAATCAAGACAAGTCCTTGGTAGAACTTAAGGAGAACTCTCCTAAACTCTCAAAGAGATGAATATATTTCATACAACACACAATAATCTGCTCTTACAATGAAAGAGTGATGGCTATTTATAGAGCCATTTCAACTACGCTTTACCAAACTACAAGTATGAAAACAAATACTAAAATGGTCTTCAATGGTGGCTACATGCAATCTCAACAATGGTGGCTACATGCAATCTCAACAATGGAGGCCTTAAAGTCATCCAAGAAATCTTATGGTGGCCTACAAATATTGACATACCATCTAGCTACTTGCTGCACATTTTAAATGAGTTCACAAGAGCAATTCAATTCAATGTTTTCCACCAAGTATGAATGATTGAATCTCTTGTAATTGAAATCTCGGTAGATTGGTGCGGTCTTGGTAGAAAGTCTATAATTTTGTCTAGGAGTGTTGAAATTGCACAATTCTTGATTATCTGAAAAGAAGACATATGAGGCTACACTTTTAGTAAGTTTCATAGCTAAATTCATTGTATTCTGTTCCAAAATGAATTTCGAATTGGACTAGCGTGATTCTGTCCAGATTTGTACCATAACTTGATGTAGGAAACTCCAAATTAAGAACGGTTTGGCTAATTAGAATCCAGACTTCAATGTCTTTAATCATGATAAATGTTGTAGCCCAATTTGATCTATACTTGAACAAATTAATATTTGAAATTGGGCCATTGTTCAGACAATTTTGTGAATGTTGGATAGTATTGAATATAACTCCTTTGCTCCAATTCTCCCAAACTATTCACCAAATATTGCATTCCTACAAAATAAAATAAAAACACACTCAAAGTGATATATTCTAAAAATAAAGTATTATAAAATATATTATTAAGAGAAATACAAAATAATTAAACACAAGTTAGTTCATCACCATTTGATTAAGAATCACGAGATCTACATTTAGGCTCACTTAAGATAAGTGTATAAACTTTGGATTCTCATCCACACCTATGACTCCCGGTCTCATGTCAAGTAGCTTCTTTACCAACCCATGCATTACTTCTTGAGTTTTTCTAGCTTTAGCTCTCGTGATTGGTCCAGATGGTAAATATAGATCCTTGATTGTAATTTCATCGAGCGTGCTCGTATCATTCTCCCGGTATTCGAAAGAATTCGTCCTCGAATCTTCACCCCACAAAACCCTTCAAAAGTGGCTAAGAAACTCTGCATCTCTATCACTCACAATAGTTTTAGGAATGCCATGCAACCTAACAACATCCTTAAAGAACAAAGTAGAAACATGAGTAGCATCATCAGTTTTATGACATGGTATGAAATAAGCTATTTTAGAGAATCTGTCAAAAACAACAAATATGCTATCCATCCCTCTTTTTGGCCTAGGTAGTCCTAACACGAAGTCCATAGACAAATCAACTCAAGGTCCACTAGGTACAGGTAAAGGTGTGTACAACCCATGAGGCAAGAGTTTGGACTTTGCTTGCCGACATGATATGCATTGGACACAAATTCTTCCGATGTCCCTACACATATGAGGCCAAAAAAATGTTCATGCAATATGTCCAAAGTCTTTTGAACACCAAAATGCCTCATCAAGCCTCCAGAATGGGCTTCTCTTACTAGTAACTCTCTTATAGAACACATAGGAATACATAATTTATCTTTTCTGAATAAATAGCCTTCGTGTCTATAATATTTACCAAAAGAAGTATCTCCACATGCTTCAAATATTTGACAAAAATCATGATCTTTAGCATACAATTCTTTAATATGTTCAATTCCCAACAACTTAGATGTAAGAGTTGACAAAAGGGCATACCTGTGGGATAGTGCATCAGCAACTATATTTTTCTTACCTTGCTTATATTGAATCACGTAAGGAAATGTTCCTATAAATTCAACCCACTTGGCATGCCTTCGGTTGAGCTTTCCTTGGCCTTTCAAATGCTTCAAAGATTCATGGTCTGTCTGAAGAACGAACTCCTTAGGACAAAAGTAGTGTTTCCATGTCTCCAATGACCTCACCAATATATAAAGCTCCTTATATGTTGAATAATTCAATGTAGCTCCTCCAAGTTTTTCACTAAAGAATGAAATTGGATTTTGATTTGTTATCTTGTTAAAGGCGCGACAATCAACACACATACGCCAAGTTTCATCCTTCTTTGGCACTAAAAATGTTGGCACTGCACATGAACTCATACTTTCACGGACGTGTCCCTTTGCTAAAACCACATGTACTTTCCTCTGCAACTCTCTCGTCTCCTTGGGGTTGCTTTGATAAGCCGGCCTATTTGGGATAGATACTCCCAGGATGAGATCAATTTGATGTTCAATTCCTCTAATTGGTGGCAATCCATTTGGAACATCCTCACGAAAGATATTCTTAAATTCCTGCAAAAAGAGAAGAAGCAATACTAGGCAGAGGAATAGTTAGTTCATTAACGCTTAAATAAGATCCCTTATACAAAAGAACCACAAGGTGTGACCTAGATTTGTAAGCACTCATACACTCTCTGAATTTTGCATATATGCTTATTTTGCTCTCTTTTACCTCATCTTCTTTTTCCTCACAAATGTTTTTCATTTTCCCTTCCCTCTTTTTTTCTTGCTCATTGGGTCTCTCAATATTCACAAAATTATTTTTTTCTTTCTCTCTCGTTTATTTTTTTCTTTCTCTCTCATTTATTTTTTTCTCTTCTTTTTTCTCATGATCTCTTTTTTTCTCTTTTTCCTTACTCCCATGAGAATTTCTCAACTTCATTTGCTCTTTAAAAACTTGCTTCTTTAAAGGTGAAAGTGTCACCTTACTTCCATCTTTTTCAAATGAATATCTATTCTTGTAACCATCATGTATTGCTTTCATATGAAGATCTCTATGGTAGTGTGAAGGAACAAATTATTTTCTCATAATAGCCTTCATGTCTTTCCAAGTAGAAACTGGTCTCTCCAAATTATTCATTCTATTCACAACTATCTTATCCCACCATGTTGAAGCATAATCGGTGAATTCGGTAATTGCCAATTTTAACTTCTTTTTCTCCGAATAATTATGGCAATAAAACACCTTCTCCACATTTTTTTCCCAGTCTAGATAGGCATCCGAATCACTCATCCCTTGAAAAGAAAGGATGCACATCTTAATACTACCCAAATTCTTATTAATTCCTTCTTCATTCTTCAGTACCCTTCATTGTCTTCCTTCTCTTCTATCTCCTCTTTGACCATGTCTTCCTATATCAATATAGTCATTTTCACAATCTTCTTCAATGCCATCAATATGTTCGTCACCAACCCGTGGTTGTGCACGTGGTTGTTCTTGACTCCTTTCCTTCACTGGGACTCTGCTCCTATTTTTATCTTCTTCGAGCCTCTCTTACATATTATCTAATCTCGTGCTCATCTTTAAAAATTCTTGGTGCATTGCTTGAAGGACAGCCAGTATATCTCAATTGGCATTTACACTTTCTGTGCTTTCACTACCAATACATGTAGTTGACATTCTTATACAATAAATAAATAAAAAGTTAGGTCCTCACAACACTCCCTCACGTGTTTACACTCGCTTAATGTCACACAAGCCTCGTGTTTGTCCTTCAATAATATTGGGTTTTTTTCTCTCCACTCAAGTCTTTTACTACTATAGAGTTTTCCTTTTTAGTTCTACCAAGTAACTAAATCTGGATGACTTCAAAAGAAAGTTTCTGTTGTAGAATTCTAATATAAAGAGCTCATGAGCCGACAAGAGAAGTTTCAATGATGCTGAAAAAAATAAATGAACGAAATAACAAAATTCAACAAGAATAGTTGAATACAGGTGATTGACTATATGGATTTAATCATAATTGGAGATACACGAATAAAATGATTTGATTCAGAGAGGACAAAAAAGGATCACAATAGGTAGTATTTAAGTAAAATACTACTTGTTGAGTAAGAAGAATAGATGACAAAAAAATTCCAGAAACAAAAGACTGCTCTAGATTATAGTATTTTTGGATATATATATATATAACTTTTTTGTTTTTTTTGGTTTTAACTAAAGAGATAAAATCTTGAACAAATATATAAGATAATATATTCATCAAGGCTCTGATACCAAATGAAGCAAAACACAAAGATTAAAAGATATATGACGCAAATATGATAGGAAGTGACGTAGGATAAAAGATAAAAAATTATGAAACTTACAAGGAGATTAGACCCCAAGATTAGAAGCGCAAGAAACCATGGATATATTAAATCCACAACCTCAAAAGCAATAATCAAGTAGCCTAATCTATCACCTAAGATAGAAGATTACTTACACGGAGAAACGATCCTTGAAGCAATCAAGACAAGTTCTTGGTAGAACTGAAGGAGAACTCTCCTAAACTCTCAAAGAGATGAATATATTTCATACAACACACAATAATCTGCTCTTACAATGAAAAAGTGATGGCTATTTATAGAGCCATTTTAAATACGCTTTACCAAACTACAAGTATGAAAACAAATACTAAAATGGTCTTCAATGGTGGCTACATGCAATCTCAACAATGGAGGCCTTAAAGTCATCCAAGAAATCTTATGGTGGCCTAAAAATATTGACATACCATCTAGCTACTTGCTGCACATTTTAAATGAGTTCACAAGAGCAATTCAATTCAATGTTTTCCACCAAGTATGAATGATTGAATCTCTTGTAATTGAAATCTCGGCAGATTGGTGCAGTCTTGGTAGAAAGTGTATAATTTTGTTTAGGAGTGTTGAAATTGCACAATTCTTGATTATCTGAAAAGAAGACATATGAGGCTACACTTTTAGTAAGTTTCATAGCTAAATTCATTGTATTCTGTTCCAAAATGAATTTCGAATTGGACTAGCATGATTCTGTCCAGATTTGTACCATAACTTGATGTAGAAAGCTCCAAATTAAGAACGGTTTGGCTCATTAGAATCTAGACTTCAATATCTTTAATCATGATGAATGTTGTAGCCCAATTTGATCTATACTTGAATAGATTAATATTTGAAATTGGGCCATTGTTCAGACAATTTTGTGAATGTTGGATAGTATTGAGTATCACTCCTTTGCTCCAATTCTCCCAGACTATTCACCAAATGTTGCATTCCTACAAAATAAAATAAAAATACACTCAAAGTGATATATCCTAAAAATAAAGTATTACAAAATATATTATTAAGAGAAATGCAAAATAATTAAACACTAGTTAGTTCATCACCATTTGATTAAGAATCATGAGTATCTATATTTAGGCTCACTTGAAATAAGTGTATAAATTTTGGATTCTCATCCACACCTGACTCCCGTTCTCATGTTAAGTAGCTTCTTTACCAATCCATGCATTACTTCTTGAACTTTTCTAGCTTTAGCTATCGTGTTTGGTCTAGATGGTAAATATATATCCTTGATTTCAATTTCATCGAGCGTGCTCGTATCACCGGTGGCACACAAATTGCAGTTTAAAATGTGGTCTATGTTTTGATATTCCAATTCTAAGTGGGAATGCATGTGATGATGGTTGTGTATGTGACATATCGACACTTCTGTGCTTTGATGTGAATTTTGTTGGATAATGCCTTTGATCTTGTCATCTGGAAAGATGTTAAGATGAAACAGTATCCAAATTGTAAGTGTATAATATATGTGGATATGTTTCTTAAATGCCATAACATTCAGTGATATAGGGCATGAGAAAATTGATGTCAAGCTAGAGATCTTTCCTTATAACAATGAAGTAAAACTTCATAGCAATTTGATGGGTTTGAAATTTATCATGTACATTGCATGCTTCCTTTGAAGCTGCAGAAATTCAAGCACTGTTAGGCGTTAGCTGCAGGCCAAACAATTTTGTGTGGTCTGCTCACTTATGGATTAATCATTTTGAAATATGTATTCTGGACTCACTTTGAATATAGACTGGAATTTCCTATTTTGAAATTTGTATGCTAGGCGTTAATAGACATATGTATGTCTGGACTCATATGTAGTCTGCTTTGGGATGTAATGTAGGTGTTAACAAACATATGTATGTCTGGACTTATCTGTAATTTCCTATTCTCAATTTGTATGCTAGGCGGTTAACAAATAATTAATGCACGCAATGTGGATTGAATTAGGCCGATAAATCACCCCATAACCGCCCGATAAGTTAAACCGTACCAATCCACCCGATATCTTATCGGGTGGCAAGCAGATTAATATATTTAAAAGCCGATAAATGATAAGCCAAACTGTTAAGAGTAAATAACCGCCCAATCTGCCCGATAAGAAGCCCTACAAATAACATTGAAACTGTTTCATAGGAATCAAAATAAGGAATTATATGTGACACTAGTGTATGCAAATTGTGATACTATAGAAAAAATTGAGCTTTGGGATTCCATGTATCACTTAGCTTCAGATATGGAATCCCCTTGGCTTATTGGAGGGGATTTCAATGTGATTTTATCTGAGGAGGAGAAATATGGGGGTCGGACAGTTTATGTGAGTGAAGTAGAAGACTTTGCACAATATGTATACACATGTGATTTTTATGATCTTTGTTTCAAAGGGAGCTTGTATACTTGGTGGAATGGGAGATCTGATGTAGATTGAATATTTGAAATGCTTGATAGATTCTTGGCAAACCAACAGTTTCTTGATTTGTTCCCAACATTAGAAGTTGAGCACCTCATCAAGTATGGTTTTGACCATGCCCCTCTTTTATTATCATGTAACATTGGCATTGTCCATGTTACAAATCTTTCAAGTTTCTCAACTTTTGGACCAAACATGATACGTTTCTGAAAGTAATAAAAGACAGTTGGAAAGTTGACTCTATGGGGAATCCATTCATCATGTTCCAAAGTAAATTGAAGAAGGGAAGACAGCACTGGCGGTTTGGAGCAAGGACACTTTTAGAGATATATTCAAACAAATAGCAGCATTGGAGGATGTCATTAAGGTGCATGACATTGAGTTTGAATTAAATCAAACCGTTTAGAATAGAGCTAAGTTGCACAAAGTATAAGCCAACCTTACTAGATACTACCATCTAGAAGAAGAGTTTTGGAGACAAAAGGCTGGTATGCAATGGTTTAAGGACGGTGATAGAAATACTAATTTTTTTCATGCTCATGTGAGGGGCAAGAGGAAAAGGCTACTAGTGTGCAGAATTCCGCAAATATGACAATTGGCTAGATTCACAATAAGATATAGCAAGGGATGCAATAGAGTTTTTCTGGGATCAATTCACAGAAGAGAGAATACCTACCAACTTTAACATTATTCAGCATGTCCCTAGGTTGGTATCTAATGATCAGAATGCAAAGTTGTGGAAAAAACCACCCATGAAGGAGGTTAAGGTAGCCGTTTTTGGTTTGAATGGTGATAGTGCAAGGGGTCTAGATGGATTCACTGACCAGTTTTATCAAGCTAGCTGGGAGGTTATATGTGATGATGTGCTAATATGGTGAGAGCATTGTTTTGTGGTGGAGAACTACCAAAATTTATCACTCACACAAACGTAGTATTTGTCTAACGAAGAAGAATGTGGCAACATTTTCAGACATGAGGCCAATCAGTTTGAGCAACTTCTCCAACAAGATTATATCTAGAGTGATTCATGAGAGGTTAGTTTAGCTTCTACCTTCACTAATTTCTCCTAATCAGGCTGGCTTTGTTAAGGGGATGAGTATAGTAGAAAATATTCTACTTACTCAAGAGATTATAACTGACATAAGGAAGAGAGGGAAACCAGCTAACATGGTCATCAATTTGGGCATGGGCTTATGATAGAGTTTCATGGTTATTTTTGACAAAGGTGCTGAGTCAAATGGTGTTTGAAGATATTTTCATTGACATGATTTTCAGATTAGTGTCCAATAACCGGTACTCAGTTCTATTGAATAGACAGGCCAATAAGTTCTTCAATTCTTCAAGGGGTGTTAAACAAAGAGATCCTCTTTCTCCTACTTTGTTCATCCTAGCAGCTGAAGTGTTTGGGAGAGCCTTGGATGCATTGTTTGGCAATCTGGATTTTATAGACTTTGGTATGCCAAAGTGGAGCCAAAAAATCAATTATTTATCCTATGCATATTATACTATTATCTTATGCTCTTCTCACTATGGGGCAGTCCAGCTTATCATGAATGTCTGGGGGGATCATGAGGCAACTTCAGGTCAGAAAATCAACAAGGAAGAGTCCTCTTTTATATGCATAAAGGGGCACCTGTAGATGAAGTGAACACTATCCATTGATCGTTGAGTTCCAAAGATATTCCATCCCATTTACTTACTTGGAATGTCCAATATCCTATAGTAGAAGGCAGAAAGATTACTACAAGAATATAATCTTCAAAGAACATGAGAGGTTATCATCATAGAAGGGTAAGTTATTATCAACTGGGGAAGGGCAGTGTTGATAGCACGTGTATTAGAGAGCATGACCATTCATCTCTTATCAGCAGTGAACCCTCCAGCATATGTGATCAACCAATTGCACAAGATGTTTTCTAGGTTTTATTGAAGTAATTCTAGCGATGGAAAGGCAAGACATTAGGCTTCATGGGATACTTTATGCCTGCCTAAACATGAGGGAGGGGTTGGTTTTAGGTCTCTACATGACATATCCAAGGCATTGTTTCCAAGATTTGGTGGAACTGTAGATGATTGGTTCCTAAGGCTAGGGTACTTGTAAGTAAGTAAATGGAGACATGGATCTCATGTATGGAGGAAAATGCTTCAAATGAGAGATGAAGTAGAACACCAAGTGTGGTGGAAATTAAAGACTAAAAACTCCTATTTTTAATTTGATAATTGGACTGGACTTGGAGATCTATATCGTGCTTCAGGTCCTGATCATTGGTGTGAAGAATCAATAAAATATATAAATGAGGTGATTGAAAATGGGGCATGGAATGAAGAATTTTTTAGAGCATTACTGCTAGAAGAACTAGCTGACCATGTTTTGGAAACCATCACACCACCTTATAATGACTCTTTCAAAGAGCCTTGGTGGAAGCTAGGTCAATTTACAGTGAAATCAGCATGCCATTACAAAAGAAGGAGAAGGGAAGAAAATAGATTGTACAAATATTTTTGGGTGAAGGGAATGCCATTCAAGATTAGTTTCTTCATGTGGAGGTTATGGAAAGCAAAATTTCCTTTAGATGATTGGTTCCTAAGGCTGGGGTATTTGCAACGTCAAGATATTGGTGCTGCAGGAATCCCAAGGAAGAGACATTGCCACATGTTTTCTTGATATCTTTAGCTGCTAGATTTGTTTGGAACTACTTTGGTGCACCTGTGGAGATCAAAACAGAAGGAAAGCAGCTTGTACAAATGATAAATGAATGGTGGAACAAACCGGTTAATACAAGTTTAAAGGTAGTATATCAAGTGATGCCTATTATTATTGCTTGGCATTTGTGGAAGAAAAGAAATTTAAGAAAGAATGTGTCATTTAATAGGCCGATCTTTCAGATATCAATTTAAATAAAAATGCTACTGAAGGTGAGAATACCAGGTTTCAAGGGAGTTACTTCTAACTGGCCGGATTTACATGAGAAGTTGTTACATCATGTCCCTAGATTGAAGTACACTAAGGTGATGTGGCAATTGGCTACTGATGGTTAGATTAAATGTAACAATGATGGGCCTGTAGAAGGGGCAATGGAGGAGCTTCATATGGTTTTTGCATTAGGGATGGAATAGTGGATCTTATTTATGCCCAGGCTGATATAGTAGAAGAGGCAACTAATAACATAGCTGAAGCACAAGCCATTCTCGAAGCCATCAGGTATATAACACAAATGCAGTATCCTCCATGTATAATTGAGACAGACTCCTTACTTATGCAGAAAGTGTTGGAGGATGTTTGGGAACCACCTCGGAGCATTGCTAATCAGGTTGATGAAATCAAAACACTATTAGCTAAGGGTGTGTTCCAGGCAATACATATGTTGAGGGAAGGCAACAAGTTAGCTGATCGCTTAGCTAATTTGACATTAGATCAGCAGCACATTGTGCATGTACACTCCGTTTGAGGGTAAAAGTTTCCAAGTCAAATGCTAATTGATGGAAGGAGCTAGAAGATATGGAGAGTGAATGAGAGATCATACTAGCGAAGAAGAGGAGGAGAAAGTATTATGGAAGAATGAGGCAAGCAATAGGGGATGGAGATCACATGACCCTTCCAACTCAAATACTAAGAGAGAAGAGGAGGAAGGCTTTTTTCTCTAACATATTTGTTAATTTTGCAGGAGGGGATTTGGATCTATGTTTTGGCCAAACCTGTTAGGGTGGTATTAGTATCTTTGATACGTAACCCCTATAGGACGAACCCCTACGTAGGTCAGCCTGAATATTCTCTCAAAAATGCAAAGAGAAGACTGCTCACATACCTATGCTACATGATCCACATCCATGTCCAGTGTGGAGGAAACGGGAAGAGTTGCACTATGGAATGCAAATTCCTGAGGATCACACAAGGCAAGAATTACATAGTCCGCCATGCCTCAAGGACGAGTGTTACACGCAAGAATACTCTACGGCCCAGATCAGGTATGGTTGCCCATGGGATTTTATAGCAGCTATTTAAGTGAGTATTGGAGGAGCTCCCATGCATCGTTCATCTACTACACATAAGGAACCTACATATAACATGTTTTTTACCAGACTATCCAGGTATGATCACGTAATTAGGAGACAGAATGAATTAGACAGGTATCCTAGCATGCATTGCATGCAATTTGGGTAAGAAGCAGGCATTGTTAAGATTAATCACCAGTTATAGACATCACATGAAGTCTCTAGATGACCAAGACATCAAGTGCAACTGCCCAGATTTAAATGTAAAGAAGGAAGGCCTTTCAGAGAAGTGTTGCAAGTTGAAGGCAATTAGATTGCTCCAAGGCTTACGGTTATTAGTTCTTTTTATACTATCAAAGGATTGTTTTACACAAGACTTTGATAATATGTTCCATGTACTTTCACTTTTTATGTACTTACTGTGAGCACGTGATTTTTGCCCTATATGAGAATTACTCCCAAAAATTCAAAATAAAATAGTTTTGTGTTGT
>MU685634.1:92855-106315 GCA_026770625.1 Nicotiana glauca
GGGATTCGGCACATAACGTATTTCATTTCTCAGACTTTGAGCTCACCCCAACTTTGGAGGAAATAGCCGGGTACATCGAAAATGATGAAGCCCCGTTAAGGTTCAAATACTTGGTTGCTCCCAGGGCCGTCACTGCGCACCGGTTCTTAGATTCATTAAAGATACCCCGGACAGTTCACAATCCAGATCTTGCAAAGGGTTTCTGTAGTTTGCGCTTCATATACGACAGATACGGCCACGTGGGCGGCTTCAATAAGCCAGATATCAAGCTATGCAGTAGAAATAACCGTCAGAAGTGGGATAAACACAGGCGGGTGGATTTTATGATAGCCTTTTTGGGCCTTGTAGTGTTCCCAATGAAATACGAGAATATTGATATGAAAGTAGCTGGGGTCGTCAGTACTTTGCTCACCCAAGGTAAAAGCACTCTTGCGCCTATGATTGTGGCTGACATCTTTCGGGCTCTCACTATTTGCAAAGCCGTGGGCAACTTTTTCGAGGGATGCAACTTGTTGTTACAAATGTGGATGACCGAGCATTTATGCCACCGCTCCCAGCTCTTGAGTTATGGTTCACCTGAGAAAACTTGCACGGGAGAGTTTTACAAAAGAATCAAAGGGGCTAGTCTACCTGAGGGAGTCATATCGTGGACGTCATTATTCCAGACTCTCACTGCCAGCCAAATCCAGTGGACGCTCGGATGGTTGCCTGTTGAGGAGATCATATATATGCCAGCAGCCATGCCCCGCTTTCTGTTGATGGGACTTAAAAGCATCCAGCCCTATGCACCATATCGGGTTTTGAGGAAACTCGGGAGGTATCAAATAGTGCCGAAAGATAAAGATCTGAGTACCCAAGTGGTTGAAATTAGTCCAAACGGTCGGTTCCCCGAAGGAGAAGTTCGCCAGATCTGGAGCGAGTGTCAACATTTGGCGGCAAACACTTGTGTATTGAATAGTGCTAAAGGGAAGTTTCCCCTGGGTATCACGCTTGGTTCAGAGGTGACGTGTCATACGGGAGACCGGCTAAAAGACCTCATCTCAAAGATTTTGCCGAGTCATCCCAGGAACAATAGGATTGGTTAGCAAAAGAAGAAGGTTACCGGGCTGAAATTGGGAAGTTGGAACAACAAGTTGAAAGTCTGAAATTCGAAAACAGTGTGCAAGTTGCTGCGGATCAGGGTGAAAAGAACAGATTGGCCCGAGAAAACGAGGTGTTTAGGGCCCAAATCCAGCATTTGAGAATAGCCGCTGATAAACAACCAAGGAGTCGATCAGATGAACGATTGATAAAAGTGTTGGAAAATGAAGTCAGGGAATGTCGGGACGAGTTGGAAAAGTCTGAGAATATCATAGCAGAGCTCAAAGCACAGTGGGCCACAAGAGCAGATGAGCGTCGCCAATACTTGAATCAATTGAAATGGGACCACGAGAAAATTGTTGCCAATCTGAAGAGAAAGGTGGCTGCCCTTGAGGGTAAAACAGTTAAGCAGGCTAGAGATTTTGAGATTGAAAGTGGACATTGTTACAACCTGTTGGCCCAAATGGAGGTAGAAGTGCAGCAGCTGCAGAATCAGCACATGCAGGATTCTCAGGCGTTAAAAACATGCAGTAATCAGATAAAGCGTTTACTTATAGAAAAGAAGCAAACAAGAGACAGGATTAGAGCCATTGCTCACGCCATTTTCAGGAGATGTCGGGCTTGTGAAGACATGACCCATACTACTTTTGTCTCAGCAGTGATGATCTATGTGAAACGGACCATGAATGAATTAGAGCAACTTTAAAGGAATTTGGAACCTAGGCCCGCGGCAAGGCCGAACGATGCCCCGCGGGCACCCATATTTGAAGCTTTAGAGTACGCATAGTTCATGTCTTCATTTTTCCCGTTTTGGGTCTGTTATCTGTTTGTCCATTTGTCTTTGCACGTCAAAGTATGTTTGTAGTGTTGAAGTTTGTATTGGGTCTTAGCTTGCACCTGTCATTTTCTTTCTACAAAAGTGTTCTAGTTTGTAATAGTTTGTTTTAGTAATGAAAAATTGAAAATTCCAAAAAAGGTACGTTTCTTTATTTTTCTTGTTTTTGTTTGTCACGAACTACGCTGGTCTGATTCATGCGGGGTCGTGATACATAGGCAATCTTCATCAGATTCGACCACAACTTTAAATAAGAGAAAAGGTTTGTAAACCAAAATAAAAGAATGAAAGGGAAAGATAAAAAAAAAGAAAAGAAAAGAAAAGAAAAAGGAGAGCATAAAGAGAAGCCGGAATGATGCATGCAACCAACGCAAAACATGTAGAAACCCACTTAACTGTATAGGTACATCACACCCCAACGTGAGATTACCTATCTGTTATTTGTTTCAAACTAAACCGTTTGCTTACTGCTACGTCCAGGTTTTATAGAAAGGTGGTTGGTTTTGTAGTAGTCTGGCCTCACATTCATACTTTACGAGGTCGAAAGGAAGTGTTCAGCCATCCGTCACAAAGTCGAAAGGAAGTGTTCACACTTACTTCACAAGGTCGAAAGGGAGTGTAGAAATGTCTTCGGAAATTCCTCTACCAACGATTCCTGTTTCAGAGGAGAGTTCAATCTCGGCCATCCCAATGTCTGAATCGGCTACTGCTGAGGAAAATAGAATCCTGCATCTCCGCATGTTGGAGATGTTAGACAACTGGAACAATGGAAGAGAGCCGCCAAGTGTGATCCCTGGATTCCCCGAGCTGTTTGCTAGGACAAGTGGGACTTCCAACATCCCCGTAAGTTATCCAACTACCCTATTCGGGTACCCTATCATTTCAGCTCACTCCGCTGGATCACCCTCGGAGTCTTATCCCCGGTTGTCAGTGACAGACATGGCTACGAACATATTCACTGCACCGCCTTGTCCAACTGCGGCACAACCCGCTATACACAGGCCTAATTTTGACTCATCCTCATTCACATTCCAAGCACCATCCTTCTCGTTGGAACCTACCCGGTTTACCACCAACGCTTACCCTCAGCAGCCTCGATACGAGCTTACACGGCGAGACCAAAATCCCAGAGCACCCGAGCAAGATGAGATGGCCAAGAGAATGAGAAGCCTCGAACAAAGCTTAAAAAACATGCAAGGGTTGAGCAGGCAGAAGAGTGTCTCCTATGCGGATTTGTGTATGTTCCCGCATGTCCATTTGCCGACAGGGTTCAAAACACCAAAATTTAAAAAGTATGACGGGCACGACGACCCCATTGACCATTTGAAGAAGTACTGTAATAAGTTACGGGGAGCCGGTGGCAGAGAGGAATTGTTGATGGCATATTTTGGGGAAAGCCTAATCGGCATTGCTTCTGAGTAGTTTATGGACCAAGACATCTCACATTGGTATATCTGGGATGATCTTGCCCGAGACTTTATTTGGCAGTTCCAATACAACATAGACATTGCACCGGATAGGAATTCTCTGACAAATCAAAAGAAGAAATCCTCATAAAATTTCAGAGAATACGCAATTAAGTGGCGCGAACAAGCTTCAAGAGTGAAACCTCCAATGGATGAGATGGAGATGGTCACTGTCTTCCTGCAGGCCCAAGAGCCCAATTACTTCCGGAATATGATGTCAGCCATAGGAAAGCCTTTTGCAGAAGAAATTAAAATCGGGGAAATGGTAGAAAATGGTCTGAAAACGGGTAGAATCTTGAGCCAGGCAGCCATAAGAGCAACCTCCCAAGCCATCCAAGGTGGGTCCGGAGGAATAGCAAGGGGCAAGAAAAAGGAAGAGACGTCCATGGAAGCATCAGAAGCAAGAGAATATCGTAACCCCAGGCCCCGTTTTCCAGAGAGAACCTCACAACACTACTACCCCCACCAAGATGCGGCCTATGCTCCTCGGCCTTACATGGTCATGAATGCTCAACCTTACGACCGACCACCGCAACAAGCCAACCGAAACCAAGCTCCACTTCCAAGAAACCAGCCTCATCACCAAAACCACTATAATCCCCAACCACCCCAGAATAACTTCCGTTCTCGGGAACCACCCAGGAGATAAACCTTCACCTCCATCGGTGAACCATATTCTGAGTTATTCCCAAAGCTTGTCCAAATGGGTTTCCTGCAACCCATACCCCCAAATGGGCAAAACCCGAAATCACCATCATATCAGAGGGGTGTCAGATGTGCCTATCATTCAGGGGTAGAAGGGAATGATACGAACAAATGTTGGACTTTAAAAAGGGCAGTGGAGGACCTGATAGAACAAAGAAAGATAGTGGTAAGGGACGAGGAGGTCCCGAATGTGACTAACAATCCTTTGCCAGTCCACAACAATGGGCCGTTGATTGGAATGATTTGTGAAGATGGGGAATTTGATCCGGCATTAAAAGCCATAATTGCCATCGCTGAAACAGAGAAAAAGCCAAAAATCGCCCTGAAGCAAGATAAAGGGGAGAAGAAGACCCAAGCTACTCAGGCAAAACCAGAAATGAAAGTTGAAGCAGGAACGAAGGCAATGCCTCCAAGAGATGGTGTTCTCTATATCCCATGAGGCAGCAAAGAAAAGCAGTTGACTTTGAGTCATTCGAAAAGATTTGAAGTGAAAAATAGAACACCAATGCATGTGCCAAAAGGAGCCTATGAGGTCCGGGGGACAATCAAACCACTTCGGCTGAATGAGCCCGTGGTTATTGGATACGCGCCACAGAAGCCCATGACAGATCGTGCTGCTGTACCCTGGAATTACAACAAAATGGTGGTGACCTATAAAGGCAAAGAAATCTCAGGAGCAGTTCAAGAAAACCACCCTGCTGAAAGGTACGCCAATTTGGAAGAAATAAACAGCGCCACCAGAAAACGCTTCCCGTCTAAAAAACCTGTGAGTGCCGAGGAAGCAGAAAATTTCTTTCAAAAGATGAAAATGGCAGATCATAAGGTGATTGACCAGCTTTGAAAGTTTCCCGAACAAGTTTCCCTGTTATCTCTATTGATGAATTCCACTGAACATCAGAAGGTATTGATTAAGACTCTTAATGAAGCATATGTGCCTGTTGAGACTTCTGTAGATCAGCTGGAAAGAATGGCGGAGAGATTCTTTGCAATCAACCAGATTTCCTTCAGTAAAAATGACTTGCCCCCAGAAGGAGCCGCACATAACAAAGCCCTGCACCTAACAGTTAAATGCGAAGGGTACTATACGGAAATGGTTGTGGTGGATGGAGGTTCCGAGGTAGACATCTGCCCGCTCTTGACTTTACAACACATGGAAATTGGGACCGAAAGAATTCGACCCAACAATGTCTTTGTACGGGCTTTTGATGGTATAAAAAGGGACACAATTGGAGAGATCGACCTGATTTTGACCACTGGCCCAGTAGATTTTGAAGTAGCTTTCCAGGTTCTGGACATGACACGTCCTACAACTTTCTTCTGGGGAGGCCATGGATTCATGCAGCCGCAACTGTACCCTCTACCCTTCACCAAATGGTAAAATTCGAGCATGAGGGTCAAGAGATTGTGGTCCACGGGGAAGATGAGCAATCAATCTATCGGGACCCTTCAGTCCCATGTCTTGAAGCAAGAGGAGGAAGCGAGCACATAGTTTATCAGGCCTTAGAAATTGTGGTCGCCGACCAGTATGAAGAAGGAAGCCCTTGCCCCCAACCTTTCCTGTCCAACGCCTCAATCATGGTGGCTAAAGAAATGATCCGACGGGGATTCAAACCAAGAAAAGGACTTGGAAAATAATTGCAAGGAATAACTGAACCTATCACCTTGCCTCCCACTAAGAAACTCTTTGGGATAGGTTTCCACCCTACTCCTAAAGACGAAGATTGGGCAAAAAAGAGAAAAAATGAGGGATGGAAGTTGCCTCAACCACTGCCACACTTGTACGAAACCTTCGTCAGTCCAAGGTATGATGAAGAAGAGGATGAAGCCTTTACAGCCGAAGAGATTGAGGAAATATGTGGGGCAATGAGAGAAATGCTTTACGAAACCCACATGGTTCAGCCGGGAGAAGGCACAAGCACCGCTGAGGTGCTATACATGGGGCCAAATGCTAAGCTTCAGAATTGGGAGGCCACACCGTTTCTAGTCAGGCAGGAGTCCGGGTAGACTTGTCCTGCCACCTTTCCTGCATCACGAGTTATCCCAGGGTGTAACTCGGATGTTTTCTTTAGTCCCTTGTTCTT
Source organism: Nicotiana glauca (assembly GCA_026770625.1). Lineage (NCBI taxonomy): Eukaryota > Viridiplantae > Streptophyta > Magnoliopsida > Solanales > Solanaceae > Nicotiana > Nicotiana glauca. The sequence goes on from MU685634.1 coordinate 99,023, forward strand.
AATTTCCTGAGATGTAAACCCTTTTATCTTCCCAATTCCAAGGAATAAAATCAGTATTTCGTCATTTTATTTTTCTTTATTTTATTCTTTCTGATTTTTGCTATTTTTCTTTTATCTTTTCTTTTTAGTTATAATAATGTAGCTTTAAATAACATGACATGCTTGCGGACTTTATGCCCAGATCCGAACACGCCGTCTAATTGTGAAATAATGAACCAAGAATTGGAATATGATGAAAAAGAGGCTTTTAGGGAAATAAATCGAGAACTGGAACACTTTGAGAATAAACCTAAGCCGAATTTGAATGACACAGAACCGGTTAATTTGGGAGCCTCTGAAGAAATTTGAGAGACCAAAATAAGCATTCACATAGATGAGAAAACACGGGATGCAATAATTCAACTCCTGTTTGAGTTTAAAGATGTGTTTGCTTGGTCATACGATGACATGCCAGGATTAGGTGTTGATCTAGTGGTACATAAATTGCCAATCTACCCTGATTGTCCCCCAGTTCAACAGAAACAGAGAAAGTTCAAGACTGATATCAATGATAAAATCAAAGAAGAAGTCACAAAGCAGTTGAAAATAGGGGTAATCCGGGTGGTCCAGTATACTACGTGGCTGGCTAATGTAGTTCCTGTGCCGAAGAAAGATGGGAAAACCCAGGTGTGTGTGGATTACCGAGATCTGAATAGGGCAAGTCCCAAAGATAACTTCCCCTTGCCCAACATCCACATTCTTGTGGATAACTGTGCCAAACATGAGATACAGTCCTTCGTGGATTGTTACGCGGGATATCACCAGGTGTTGATGGATGAGGAAGATGCCGAGAAAATCGCTTTCACCACACCTTGGGGTACTTACTATTATCGGGTTATGCCATTCGATTTGAAGAACGCCAGGGCAACATACACGAGGGCCATGACTGCTATTTTTCATGATATGATGCATCAAGAGATAGAGGTGTATGTGGACAACGTGATCATCAAGTCCAGGACTCAAGACGATCATGTTCGAGACTTAAGGAAATTTTTCGAGAGGCCGCGAAAGTATGATTTAAAGCTGAATCCGGCTAAATGTGCCTTCGGAGTCCCATCAGGCAAACTTCTGGGCTTCATAGTCAGCAGGAGAGGTATCGAATTAGAACCAACGAAGATAAAGGCTATCCGGGACCTACCTCTTCCAAGGACAAAAAAAGACGTAATGAGCCTTTTGGGCAGGTTAAACTATATCAGCCGGTTCATCGCTCAATTGACTTCCACATGTGAGCCCATATTCAAGCTATTAAGGAAAAATGTAGCAATCAAATGGACAACTGAGTGTCAAGAGGCCTTTGACAAGATCAAAGAATATCTTTCAAATCCTCTAGTTTTGGTCCCGCCCGAGCTGGGGAGACCTCTGTTCTTGTATCTGACGGTCTTAAAAAATTCTTTTGGCTGTGTCCTCAGGCAGCATGATGCATCTGGGAAGAAAGAGCAGGCGATCTATTACTTGACCAAGAAGTTCACCGGTTATGAAGTCAAATACACTTTGTTGGAAAGAACGTGTTGTGATTTGACATGGGTCGCTCAGAAGTTGAGATATTATCTCCAGGCTCATACCACTCACCTCATTACCAAGTTGGATCCTTTGAAGTACATATTCTAGAAACCAATGCCCACCGGGAGATTGGCAAAGTGGCAAATTTTGCTTACTGAATTTGACATAGTCTATGTCACTCGCACGGCGATGAAAGCCCAGGCATTGGCGGATCACTTGGCTGAAAACCCGATTGATGAGGAATACCAACCGTTGAATACTTACTTTCCAGATGAGGAGGTAAACACAGTGGAAGTAGTCCCTGAAGACACCCATGCTTGGAAAATGTTCTTTGATGGGACTGTAAACGCCAAAGGTGTAGGAATTGGGGTAATCTTGATCTCACACACTGGCCAACACTATCCGGCTACAGCTAGGCTCCGTTTATTTTTCACGAACAATACGGCTGAGTATGAAGCCTGCATTATGGGCATGAACATGGCAATCGATCAAGATGTTGAAGATTACTGATTATGGGGGATTCTGATCTGATTATCCGGCAAGCCCAAGGTGAATGGGAAACTCGAGATGTCAAGCTTATTCCCTACCGGTAGCACGTGGAAGATCTCGGCAAGCGATTTAAATCAATAGAGTTCAGGTACATCCCGCGGTGTCACAACAAACTAGCTGATGCACTTGCCACTTTAGCTTCAATGTTACCTTATCCAGGCAACGCCCACATCGATCCCTTGGAAATCCAAATCAGGGAAAGACATGGTTACTATAATGTAATCGAGGCAGGACCAAATATCCAGCCATGGTACCATGATGTCAAGAGGTTTTTGAAAACACAAGAATACCCCGAACATGCTACTGGAGATCAAAGGAGAACTATTAGGCGGCATGTGAGTGGTTTCTTTTTGAGCGGTGAGGTCTTGTATAAAAGAACCCCGGATCTTAACCTGTTAAGATGTGTTGACACCGAGGAAGCCGAAAGAATCATGCAGGAAGTACACGCAGGAGTGTGTGGACCTCATATGAACGTGTATGTCTTGGCCAAGAAAATCTTACGAGCCGGGTATTATTGGATAACTATGGAGAAAGACTGTTTCAGTTTCGTCCGGAAATACCATCAGTGTCAGGTGCATGGAGATCTGATTCATGCACTTCCAACAGAGCTACATCCAATGTCAGCACCTTGGCCTTTCGTCGCTTGGGGTATGGATGTCATTGGTCCAATTGAGCCAAAAGCTTCAAATGGGCATAGATTCATATTGGTCGCTATTGATTACTTCACAAAATGGGTCGAAGCTGTCACTATCAAATCGGTCACTAAAAAAGCCGTGGTGGACTTTGTACATTCAAATCTTATCTGTCGTTTTGGTATTCCTGCAACTATCATCACAGATAATGCGGCGAACCTGAATAGTCATTTGATGGAGGATGTATGCGAACATTTCAAAATAACGCATAGGAACTCCACTCCTTATCGGCCCAAAGCCAATGGCGCTGTTGAAGCAACAAACAAAAATATCAAGAAGATTTTGAGAAAGACAATCCAGGGTTCCAGACAGTGGCATAAACAATTACCTTTTGCCTTACTAGGATATCGCACCACAGTGCGCACATCAGTAAGAGCGACCCCGTACTTGTTGGTTTATGGGATCAAGGCGGTGATACCGGCAGAGGTAGAAATTCCTTCACTCCGGACCATTGTTGAAGCAGAAATTGAAGATAGCGAATGGGTTAAGACTCGATTGGAGCAGTTGAACTTAATTGATGAAAAGCGAATGGATGCGGTCTGTCACGGGCAGTTGTACCAACAAAGAATGACCCGTGCTTACAATAAGAAAGTACGACCTAGGAATTTTAAAGTCGGTCAGCTAGTGTTAAGGCGCATTCTTCCCCATCACCAGGAAGCAAAAGGAAAATTTGCTCCTAATTGGAAGGGTCCATACATCATCAGGAAGATATTGCCAAGAGGAGCATTATATCTGGGTGATATTGAAGGAAAGGATCCTGAAACAGCTGTGAACGCAGATGCAGTAAAAAGGTACTATGTCTGAGTTTACTTCGATGATGTCTTGGCGCATTTGAGATGATGGAGGCATTTATTCCCGCTACCCAAACATCATCAACCCCTTTTCAACCCATTTTGAGCCGGTTACATTTCTTTGATTACCCTCTTTGGAACCCAAAAGCACCGTGAATTTTCAAAAAAAAAAAGATTAGCTTGAACTACGTTCTGACTTGATTCCGAAAGGATACGTAGGCAGCCTCCCTCTGGGGTTCAGTCACACCAAAACAAAAACCCAATTTTCCCCGAAGTTGAAACTAGGGCATATGTTATAATGGTTCGACCATGAGCTCACCAAATGATTCCAAAGTTGTAATTCCGTCCACAATTCTTTTACCCAAAACCGAATGCAAGTCCTTCGGATCAACTGCCAAAGGCGGGGGAAAACTAAGAAATATCATTGTTGAAAGCCGATGCATTCTAAATTAAGAGAAATAAATGAGAGAGTCTTATCGGTGAAAACCTTCGGGCACCTTGAGGCGACAGGAGTTAGAGAAACCAAAAATGAGAGAGCCTGTTTAGTGAAAACTCGCAAAGAGCACTATTAGGTGATGGTGAGAAGAGAAATGAGAGAGGCCGATTAGCAAAAACCCGCAAAAGGCGCTGTCGGCCGAAAAAAGGATTTCACCACTAAAGGTCCTGGCATGGTTCTTTGGTTCGGAAACATAGATCCGCTTGGTTCATGAGAAAATGCAAGTTCGTGAGGATCGGGCATCCAGTCCAAGAAGCATGTCATGTCAGTTTGAAGTCAGCATGCACCCCAGATAAGTCCCTCTCTTTCCCCCGAAAGGGATGGTTCTATTTTTAAATTCATCTTTCCACTCCTTGTTTGCTTTTCCTTGAATCCCTTTCGGTTTAACCCTAAATTCCTAAATTGTTACAAAGAAAAAGTGGCAGGACTGGTTTCACAGAGTTCCGTCTGGCAAGAGGCGAAGAAAATACATAGCCTCAGAGGCGCGTCAGTCCAATCCCGACTGACCATGGTGGTTGATCGTTTCCAAAGTAAAAGACATTGGGAAAAAAAGAAAGTCAAAGGCAAAGGTCCTAAGAGCAGAATAAAGTGAAAAGGCCAGAGCCCACACGGGCAAGTCTTCACGAAGACCTAAAAGTTGAGTTTTGTCAAGTTTGAAAAGAATTTTCCTCTCAAGATCGGCAAGCAGCAAAGTTCCCAACGGAAATGGGACTGGGATCAAGCAATTGAGATAATCAAGGCCACAAAACCGACCACCGTTTCAACTAACAAGTCATTCTTTATTGAAAAAAGGTCTTGTTCAAAGCAACCATGCAAGATGCAGGGGCAACCCAAAAAGAAATGGAGCGCGCAAACGCTGAAATAACTCTGCAGCAGGGAATCGACCAAAAGGGAAGTTTTCTCCGCTAATTCTTTCATGCCTTTTGCTAAATAAAATAAGAAAATAAGAAAATAAGAATAAAGTTAGAGAAGAATGAAGAAAATAAAATAAAATGAAAACCCCAAAAGAAAAGCAAATCATGATAGCATAGGACCCCAATCCTTAAAAATCCCGGCCAAAAAATCGACCTTCTCCCCGGCATAACCCAAGGAGCTTTTCCGGCATAACCCGATAACTTTTCCGGCATAACCCGATGACCTTCCCGCCATAACCCGTGGACCTTGTCCTGCATAACCCGATGACTTTTTCGGCATAATCCGATGACCTTCCCGGCATAATCCGTGGACCTTTTCCGGTATAATTCGATGACCTTCCCGGCATAACCCGATAACTTTTCCGGCATAACCCGATGACCTTCCCGGCATAACCCATGGACCTTTTCCGGCATAACCCGATGACCTTCCCGGCATAACCCATGGACCTTGTACGGCATAACCCGATGACTTTTCCGACATAACCCGATGACCTTCCCGGCATAACCCGTGGACCTTGTCCGGCATAACCCGATGACTTTTCCGGCATAACCCGATGACCTTCCCAGCATAACCCGTGGACCTTTTCCAGCATAACCCGATGAACTTCCCGGCATAACCCGTGGACCTTGTCCGGCATAACCCAATGACTTTTCCGGCATAACCCGATGACCTTCCCAACATAACTCGTGAACCTTTTCCTGCATAACCCGATGACCTTCCCGACATAACCCGTGGAACTTTTCCGGCATAACCCGATGACTTTTTCGGCATAACCCGATGACCTTCCCAGCAAAACCCGTGGACCTTTTCCGGCATAACCCGTAGACCTTTTTCGGCATAACCCGATGACCTTTCCGGCATAACCCGTGGACCTTTTCCGGCATAACCCGATGACTTTTCCGGCATAACCCGTAGACCTTTTCCGGCATAACATGATGAACTTCCCGGCATAACCCGTGGACCTTTTCTGGCATAACCCGATGACTTTTCCGGCATAACCCGTGGACCTTGTCCGGCATAACCCGATGACCTTTCCCGGCATAACCCATGGACCTTTTCCGGCATAACCCGATGACCTTCCCGGCATAACCCGCGGACCTTTCCAGCATAACCCGGCTATTTCCCAGCATAACCTGGATCCATTCACAAGGATACACAATCTTGATTTTACTGTCTAGATATGTGTCACAACTAACTCACGAAATTTTCCTAGTAAAAACTGGGGCAGAAAATTTCGTTCGTTTGTTTGTATTTGATGTCTAAGCAGGTTTGACCTCGAGGCACGTGATTCGAGATGACCTACAGAGTTAGTCTCAATCCAGAATGAAGAAAAGAAGAATAGAACAAAAAACAAAAAAAGGTGAGCTTAAATACTGGAGTAAACAAAGGCGCGGATTGCTCGAAATCTGATCGAAGTCACAAGCTCCGCCAATCCCGTTTCACTTAATGTTGCAGAAATAAACAAGCACCTACAACTTGCGAGCATCAAGATTCAGATCGAAGTCTACAAGAAAAATCAGATAAGACTCAAGATCAAGTCCAAAAGAATTATAGATAGGAATCTTGTAACTCATAGTTGATAGACATAGCTAGCTCAGCTTCGATTTTCCTTTTGGTGTAATAAGGAGGTCAGTAAGCAGCAGCAGCAACAGTAACAGCAGTAACCGTAAAGACACAGCTCCTGGTAGCCCCAGCTAATAAAACTCCCGAACTACATTGACCTGATTCCCTTTTAGCCAGGGATATGTAGGAAGCCTCCCGAAGCAAAGGCTCGGTCAAACTCTTTCAAAAATGCTTCACACGGGGTACTCGAACNGTGATTCGAGATGACCTACAGAGTTAGTCTCAATCCAGAATGAAGAAAAGAAGAATAGAACAAAAAACAAAAAAAGGTGAGCTTAAATACTGGAGTAAACAAAGGCGCGGATTGCTCGAAATCTGATCGAAGTCACAAGCTCCGCCAATCCCGTTTCACTTAATGTTGCAGAAATAAACAAGCACCTACAACTTGCGAGCATCAAGATTCAGATCGAAGTCTACAAGAAAAATCAGATAAGACTCAAGATCAAGTCCAAAAGAATTATAGATAGGAATCTTGTAACTCATAGTTGATAGACATAGCTAGCTCAGCTTCGATTTTCCTTTTGGTGTAATAAGGAGGTCAGTAAGCAGCAGCAGCAACAGTAACAGCAGTAACCGTAAAGACACAGCTCCTGGTAGCCCCAGCTAATAAAACTCCCGAACTACATTGACCTGATTCCCTTTTAGCCAGGGATATGTAGGAAGCCTCCCGAAGCAAAGGCTCGGTCAA
>MU685635.1:3805-25700 GCA_026770625.1 Nicotiana glauca
CTACTACTACTCCAGTGCTCCAGGAGACTCTGGCTCAGTTCATGAGCATGTACACTACCTTGGCTCAGGCGGGGTTGCTTCCCCTCGCCGCAGCCACATCCCAGGTCGAGGGAGGGGCCCAGACTCCCGCAGCCCGCACTCCTAAGCAGAGAGTGCGGATGGAGCCGGTCCCAGAGGTTATTCATGTGCCGCCTGCAGCACCAGTTCAGCACGAAGATGGGTCAGCTGCTTTAGAGGACGAGCAGCGTAGACTTAAGAGGTTCAAGAAATATGATCCTCCAGTGTTCAGTGGACTAGCATCAGATGACGCCCTGGGATTTTTGGAGGAGTGTCATCGCATCCTTCGCACTATGGGCATAGTGGAGTCTAGCGGGGTTTCTTTCACCGCCTTTCAGCTTCGGGGAGCCGCCTATGATTGGTGGCGTGCTTATGAGATAGACAGTCCAGTCGAGGCTGCTTCACTGACTTGGACCCAGTTCTCAGACATGTTCATGAGAGAGTTTGTTCCCCAGAGCCTCAGGGATTCATGGCGCGCGGAGTTTGAGCACTTGCGCCAGGGTGCTATAATAGTATCAGAGTATGCCATCTATTATACTAGGTTGGCTAGACATGCACCGGCTTTGGTTGCCACAGTCCGGGAGAGAGTTCGGAGGTTTATCGAGGGTCTTATTCCGCCTATCTGGTCCAGCATGGCTCGAGAGTTAGAGATGGATATTCCTTACCAGCAGGTAGTGAGCATTGCTAGGAGGATCGAGGGCATGCTTGCCAGGGAGCGAGGGGAGAGGGAGGCCAAGAGGTCTCGAGAGTCGGGTCACTACTCTGGTGCCCGTACCCCATCAGCAAGTCGTTATGGTAGGGGTTATTCTGGTCGCCCTATACATTCAGCTTTGCCAGCAGCCGGTAGTAGTCCAGCTCTGCCTGCACCTCAGAAGCCTTATTATGCACCTCCAGTCTCTAGCGCGCCTCCAGCGTGGGGTGCCTTCAGAGTCAGTCCAGCAGGCCTAGTTCCATCCAGTCATAGCCACCGCGTCCTCCCAGAGCTTGCTATGAGTGTGGTGACACCCGTCACGCGATGAGGGATTGCCCTAGACTAGGGAGGAGTGCACCTCCACAGACTGCTCAGCCACAGCGTGCTCCTCAAAGTTCTCAGGATATGGTCCCAGCTCCCGCTGCTACCCCACCTGCCCAGCCAGCCAGGGGCGGAGGCCGGGGAGATAGAAGTCGCCCTCGAGAGAGGGGCCGAGCCAGATATTATTGTATTCCTGCTCGCACTGAGGTTGTTGCCTCTGATTCCGTTATCACAGGTATTATACTGGTTTGTCACAGAGAGGCATCGGTTCTATTCGATCCAGGCTCTACTTACTCTTATGTGTCTTCTTATTTTGCTTCACATTTAGGTGTGCCTCGGGATTCTTTGAGTGCCCACGTTTATGTTTCTACTCCTGTGGGAGATTCTTTTGTTGTGGACCGCATTTATCGGTCATGTCTGGTTACTATTCGTGGTTTTGAGACCAGGGTAGATCTATTATTACTCGGTATGGTTGACTTTGATATTATTCTGGGCATGGACTGGTTGTCGCCCCATCATGCTATTCTTGATTGTCACGCCAAGACCGTGACGCTGGCTATGCCAGGTGCTCGACGTATTGAGTGGAGTGGTACTTTAGATCATACTCCCAGTAGAGTTATCTCTTTCCCTAAAGCTCAACGTATAGTTGAGAAGGGGTGTGCCGCGTATTTAGCTTATGTCAGAGATGTCAGTGTTGACACCCCTTCCGTTGATTCAGTCCCAGTGGTACGGGATTTCCCCGATGTGTTTCCAGCTGATCTTCCGGGCATGTCGCCCGATAGAGATATCGATTTTGGCATTGATCTGTTGCTGGGCACTCAGCCCATTTCTATTCCTCCGTATCGCATGGCTCCTCCTGAGTTGAAGGAGTTGAAGGATCAATTGCAGGAATTGTTGGGTAAGGGTTTCATTCGGCCCAGTGTTTCACCGTGGGGTGCTCCTGTCTTGTTTGTGAAGAAGAAGGATGGTTCTATGCGTATGTGCATTGATTATTGCCAGTTGAACAAAGTTACAGTGAAGAACCGCTATCATTTACCTCGTATTGATGATCTATTTGACCAGCTTCAGGGCTTTCCAAGATTGATTTGCGCTCGGGTTACCATCAGTTGAAGATTCGGGAGCCAGATATCCCGAACACTGCCTTCAGGACTCGGTATGGTCATTACGAGTTCCTGGTTATGTCATTTGGGCTGACTAATGCCCCGGCAGCTTTTATGCATTTGATGCACAGTGTATTCCGGCCATATCTTGACTCATTCGTCATTGTTTTTATTGATGATATTCTGGTATATTCCTGGATTCGGGAAGATCATGAGCAGCACCTGAGGACCGTGCTTCAGACATTGAGAGAGAAGAAATTATATGCAAAGTTCTCAAAATGTGAGTTCTGGCTAAGTTCTATGGCATTCCTAGGCCACGTGGTATCGAGTGAGGGCATTCGAGTGGATCCAAGAAAGGTAGAGGTCGTGCAGAGTTGGCCCAGACCCTCCTCAGCTATAGAGATTCGTAGTTTCCTCAGTTTGGCGAGTTATTACCGTCGCTTTGTGGAGGGGTTTTCGTCAATTGCGGCCCCTATGACTAGATTGACCCAAAAGGGTGCCCCATTTCAGTGGACAGAGGAGTGTGAGGCGGGCTTCCAAAAGCTCAAGATAGCTTTGACTTCAGCCCCAATCTTGATGCTGCCTACCGGTTCGGGGTCCTATATAATTTATTGTGATGCCTCACGGGTTGGACTTGGAGCGGTGTTGATGCAGGACGGTAGGGTGATTGCCTACGCGTCCAGACAGTCGAAGGTACATGAAAAGAACTACCATGTCCACGATCTTGAGTTAGCTGCTATTGTTCATGCCTTGAAGATTTAGCGTCATTATTTGTATGGGGTGCCTTGTGAGATCTATACTGACCATCGGAGTTTGCAGCACTTGCTTAAGTAGAAGGACCTGAATATACGTCAGAGGAGATGGTTAATTTTGTTAAAGGATTATGATATTACTATTCTTTATCACCCAGGCAAGGCCAATGTGGTAGCCGATGCCTTGAGTCGTCGGGCAGAGAGTTTGGGGAGTTTGGCATATTTACCAGCCTCAGAGAGACCCATGGCGATGGATGTTCAAGCTTTAGCCAGCCAGTTCGTGAGATTGGACCTTTCAGAGCCCAGTCGGGTTCTAGCCTGTGTGGTTTCTCGGTCCTCCCTATTTAATCGCATCAGGGAGCGGCAGTATGATGACCCTCATTTGCTTGTCCTTCAGGACAGAGTTCGGCGCAGTGATGCCAGAGATGTCACCATCGAGGATGATGGGGTATTGTGGATGCAGGGCCGGATTTGTGTGCCCGATGTCGATGATCTTCAAGAGTTGATCCTAGCAGAGGCCCATAGCTCGCGGTATTCCATCCATTCGGGTGTCGTGAAGATGTATCAGGACTTGAGGTAGCACTACTGGTGGAGGCTGATGAAGAAGGATATAGTTGACTACGTGTCTAGATGCCTCAACTGCCAGCAGGTGAAGTATGAGCACCAACGTCCGGGTGGGTTGCTTTAGCAGATAGAGATCCCGGAGTGGAAGTGGGAGCGTATCACCATGGACTTTGTATCTGGACTTCTACGGACCGTGAAGAAGTTTGATTCTATTTGGGTCATTGTGGATCGGCTGACCAAGTCCGCTCATTTCATACCTGTGTGTACCATTTATTCATCGGAGCGGTTGGCAGAGATTTATATCAGGGAGATCATCCGTTTGCATGGTATTCCAGTTTCTATCATCTCAGACAGAGGTACTCAGTTTACCTTGCGGTTTTGGAGAGTCGTGCAGCAGGAGTTAGGCACTCGGGTGGAGTTGAGCACGGCATTTCACCCCCAGACGGACGGACAGTCCGAGCGCACTATTCAGATTATGAAGGATATGCTCCGTGCGTGCGTGATTAAGTTTGGAGGGTGATGGGATCATTTCCTGCCACTGCCAGAGTTTTCTTATAACAACAGTTATCAGTTCAGCATTCAGATGGCACCGTATGAGGCCTTATATGGTAGGAGGTTTAGATCTCTGGTGGGTTGGTTTGAGCCGGGTGAGGCCAGGCTATTGGGCACAGAGATGGTTCAGGATGCAATGGAGAAGGTTAAGGTGATTCAGGATAGACTCCGTGCAGCCCAGTCCAGATAGAAGAGTTACGCGGACAAGAAGGTTCGTGATGTTGCATATATGGTAGGTGAGCGGGTTCTGCTTCGGGTCTCGCCTATGAAGGGCATCATGAGGTTTGGAAAGAAAGGGAAGCTGAGTCCATGGTTTATTGGGCTTTTTGAGATCTTGAGGTGAGTTGGGGAGGTTGCTTATGAGATAGCCTTACCTCCCAGCCTAGCCGGAGTTCATCTGGTATTTCATGTTTCGATGCTCCGAAGATATCACGGTAATCCATCGCACGTGTTGGATTTCAGTTCAGTCTAGTTGGACAAGGATCTATCCTATGTTGAGGAGCCAGTGGCCATTTTGGACAGGCAGATCAGAAAGTTGAGGTCAAAGAACATTGCTTCAGTGAAGGTCCAGTGGCAGGGTCAGCCGGCCGAGGAGGCGACTTGGGAGACCGAGCAGGATATGCGCAGCCAGTAACCTCATTTTTTGGCTACTTCAGGTATGCTGTCTATGCTCGTTCGAGGATGAACGAATGTATAAGTGTAGGAGGATGTAATGACCCGGCCGGTCGTTTTTGGAATTTACGCCCCGATTTCCCATTAATGCTTCCCCTAAGTTCTTTTCTGCTATTTTGGTTTGCCGGGATGTTCGGTGTTAGGAGTCGGAGTGTTTTGGGACATAGTCCCTAAATGAGAGCTTAAAAGTTAAAAAATAGTCCGTATTCGGAACAGTGTGAAGACTACCTTGGAATGGAAATCCAATGGTTCCGTTAGCTCTGTTAGGTGATTTCGGGGTTGGGAGCGTGTTCGGAATGTATTTTGGGGGTTCGTAGCTCATTTAGGCTTGAAATGCCGAAACTTGAATTTTTGAAGTTTCCGGTCCGATAGTGTGTTTTTAATCCGAGGGTCGGATTTGAATTCTGGAAGTTGTTGTAGCTCCGTCATGTCATTTGGGACGTGCGTACAAAATTTCAGGTCATTCGGGCAAGGTTCGGTTAGGTTTTTGATCGAAAGCATGTTTTGTTGGAATTTGAAGTTCTTAGACTAGAATCTTTGATTTAATTGGATTTTCGGTGTTGTTTTAGGTGTTTTAAGGATTGGTACAAGTTTGAATGAGGTATTAGACGGTATTGGTACTTTTGGTTGAGGTCCCGGGGGCCTCGGGTATGTTTCGGATGCTCAACGGGCAAGTTATGGAGTTGGAAGGAAAACTTTGCAACAGGCTTCTGGTATTTTCACTTCTGTGGCTTGGGAACCGCAGAAGCAGCTAGGCAGTCGCAGAAGCGAGGCGTGAGCTCAAGGTCAGGTCCGCAGAAGCGGACTAAACTCAGCAGAAGCGGAAAATGGGATGGTAAGTGGAAACCGCAGAAGTGGCATTTTATCCGCATATGCGGGACCGCAGAAGCGATCCCTTGTCCGCAGAAGCGGAAATGTCTAGATAGAAATAGAAAATTTCAAGGGTTTAATTTCATAAGTTTGAAAATCGATTGAGAGCACGGGAGAAGGCGATTTTTAGTGGGTTTTGAAGAGAAAATAATTGGGTAACGTTTCTTTGATCCCTTTTCATTATATTTCATCATCATATGGCTAAATACATCATTTGAATTCGAATTTAGGATCAAAAACTTGGTAATTTAGGGTAAAAGTTCATAGACCAATCTTTGGGGTTTTGAGGGGGCATTTGACCTCCGATTTGGAAGATTTTTATATGGTTAGACTCGTGAGAGTACGAGGGTTCTTAAAATGTAAAAATTATTCGATTCCGAGACGTTGACTGGAGGGGCATTTTGGTCATTTTACCTATTTTCGCGCCCTAGCTTTAATTTCTATAGTGGAATCAGTTGTTTGCAATATTATTTACAATATGTAATTGACTTGAATATATTTGGGTCATTTGGAGTCGGATACTCGTGGCGAAGGCGCGGTTTCCAGTGATATTGAGTCGGTTCGAGGTAAGTGGCTTGTCTAACCTTGTGTGGGTGACCTTTCCCCTAAGGACATGTTCTGAATATTTGAATGCCTCATACGTGAGGTGACGAGCGCATACTTGAGCAAATTGTTGTAAACCCGTTTCTACTTGGAGTATTTACATTGAGATTTTCTGTTTACTTGTTCATCTAAATTGTAGGTTTAGACCTTGCTAGCTTAGAGAAGCATGCTTAGCTGACTTACTTGCTTAATTGTTTAACTGTACTATTTGCACTCTATGAAGCATGTTAGGCTAGAAATTTCTATTACTTGTACTGGTTTAGCATTTATTCTGAGATTATGAGTTGTTGTTATGGTGTGCTTTAAATTGGGACTATGGGACGACTTTCCGGTAGATCCCCCTGTACTTGACTTATTCTGGATTAAAGGTGCGGGATACCAAGAGATCCCTGGCACGTGTTTCTATATATATATTGGGATACCAAGAGATCCCCGGCTCACCTATTGAGGATACCAAGAGATCCTCGGGATACCAAGAGATCCCTAGTGCATATGATGAGGATACCAAGAGATCCTCGGGGTACCAAGAGATCCCCGGCTATTATTCCTGGTTGAGAGTAGTATTTGCCTTGTATTATTACCGTTACTTTCTATTATTGTTTTCCTGTACTTATCCGGTTTAAATTTTTACTGTAGACTTTATTTAGACTGTTTCCGTTATCTTGTTATTATTCATTATGTTTACCTCAGTAGGGCCTTGACCTTTTCTCATCACTACCCAACCGAGATTAGGCTTGGCACTTACTAAGTACCGCTGTGGTGTACTCATGCCCTTCCTGCGCATGTTTCTCATGTGCAGATCATCCAGGTACCTCCATTCAGGTGCATTATCAGTGAGGCAGAAGGATCACGGAGACTTTGAGGTAGTTCTGCTGCATCCGCAGACCGACGAGTCTCCCTCTTACTCTACCATTAGTATTTAGTCTTCTTTCTTCTGGTTGTTAGACATTCTGATGTTGGGAGCCTCTACTGTACATTTCTATAGCCTGTGTTGCCCGTGAGTTTTTGGGTCTTGGGGAGTTTAGTAGACTTGTGTTATTGAGTTGTACATGCCGAGCGGCATACCGTACAGTTTTCTTCCAGTTATCTAATTTGGGTTATTCCGTTTTTCCGCAATTATTATATTTTCCGCAATGTTTGGCTTACCTGGTCGTGGGGACTAGGTGCCATCGTGACATGTTCACGATCAGTGAACTAGGGTCGTGACACATTCATATGAGGTCCGCATACCCATGCGTGTACTTCATGCATGATTCTTCCAGCTTCCTCGGCATCAACACATCTTAGCAAGTTGAGGTCCAGGGTCTTTTTGTACAAGACATCACCGCTTAAGAAGAAACCACTCGCATATTGTCTAATGGTTCTCTTTTGATCTCCAGTGGCTTGCTCGGGGTATTCTTGCTTTTTCGGGAATCTCTTGATATCATGATACCATGGTTGGGTGCTAGATTCCACCTAGACCGCATTACAATAACCATGCTTTTCTTTGATTTGAATTTCCAGAGGATCAATATGAGCATTACCCGGGTAAGGCAGCATCGAAGCCAGAGTGGTGAGTGCATCAGCTAGTTCATTGTGACACCGAGGAATGTACCTGAACTCTATCGACTTGAAGCGTTTGGTAAGATCTTCCACATGTTGCATATAGGGAATGAGCTTAATATCTCGAGTCTCCCACTCTCCCTGGGCTTGCCGGATAATCAAATCAGAATCCCTCATGATCAATAGATCCTCAACATCTTGGTCGATTGCCATATTTATTCCCATGATACAGGCTTCATACTCAGCCGTATTGTTTGTACAGAAGAAGCGGATCCAAGCTGTGGCCGGGTAGTGTTGACCAGTGGGCGAAATCAAGATTGCCCCAATGCCTACGCCTCTAGCATTTACTGCTCCGTCAAAGAACATTTTCCAAGCACGAGTGTCCTTCGAGATTGCTTCTACTGAATTTACCTCCTCATCTGGAAAGTATGTGCTCAGTGGTTGGTATTCCTCGTCAACTGGGTTTTCCGCCATCCTGGGCTTTCATTGTCGTGCGGGTGACATAGACTGTGTCAAATTCAGTGACCAAGATTTGCCATTTTGCTAGTCTCCCGGTGGGCATCGGTTTTTGGAGTATGTACTTCAGAGGATCCAACCTGGTTATGAGGTAAGTAGTGTGGGCTTGAAGATAATGTCTCAACTTTTGAGCGACCCACGTCAAGGCACAACACGTTCTCTCCAACAAAGTGTATTTAGCTTCATAACTGGTGAACTTCTTGCTCAGGTAGTAAATTGCCTGCTCTTTCTTGCCGGTTATGTCATGCTGCCCGAGGACACAGCCAAAAGAGTTTTCTAAAACTGTCAGATACAAGAATAGAGGTCTCCCCGGCTCCGGTGGGACCAAAACTGGAGGATTTGACAGATATTCCTTGATTTTGCCGAAGGCCTCTTGACAGTCAAATGTCCATTTGATTGTTGCATCTTTCTTCAATAGTTTGAATATGGGCTCACATGTGGTAGTCAGTTGAGCGATGAACCGACTGATATAGTTTAACCTGCCCAATAAGCTCATCACGTCCTTCTTAGTTCTTGGAGGAGGTAAATCTCGTCTAGCCTTTGTCTTTGTTGGATCTAACTCGATACCTCTCCTGCTGACTATGAAACCCAGGAGCTTGCCTGATGGGACTCCGAAGGCACATTTAGCTTAATTCAACTTCAAATCATACTTGCGCAATCGTTCGAAGAATTTTCTCAAATCTCGAACATGGTCACTCTTATTTCGGGACTTAATAATTATGTCATCCACATACACCTTATCTCTTGATGCATCATGTCGTGGAAGATGTCGGTTATGCTCTTATATAGGTTGCTCCGGCATTCTTCAACCCAAATGGCATGACCCGATAACAGTATGTACCCCAGGGTGTGGTAAAGGCTGTCTTCTCGGCGTCTTCTTCATCCATCAACACCTGGTGATATCCTGCGTAACAATCCACGAAGGATTGTATCTCATGTTTGGTACAGTTATCAACAAGGATGTGGATGTTGGGCAAAGGAAAATTATCTTTGGGACTTGCCCTATTCAAATCTCGATAGTCCCCACACACCAGGGTTTTCCCATCTTTCTTTGGCACTGGAACTACGTTAGCCAGCCATGTGGTATATCGGACTACTCGGATTACCCCTGCTTTCAGCTATTTTGTGATTTCTTCCTTGATCTTATCACTGATATCAGTCTTAAACTTTCTTTGCTTTTGCTGATCTGGAGGACAATCGGGGTAAATTGGCAATTTGTGCACCCCTAGATCAACGCTCAGTCCTGGCATGTCATCATATGACCAAGCAAACACATATTTAAACTCAAACAAGAGTTGGATTATTGCATCTCAAGTTTTCTCGTCTGTGTGAATGCTTATTTTGGTTTCCCTTATTTCTTCGGTTGTTCCCAAATTAACCGGTTCAGTGTCATTCAGATTTGGCTTAGGTTTGTTCTCAAATTGTTCCAATTCCCGATTTATTTCCTTAAAAGCCTCTTATTCATCATATTCTGGTTCTTGATTCATTATTTTACAGTTAGACAGCGTGTTTGAGTCTGGGCGTGAACTCCGCAAGCATGTCATGTTATTTAAAGCCGCATTATTATAACTGAAAAGAAAAAATGAAAAAAGGAAAATAATAGAAATCAGAAAGAATAAAGAGAAAAAAGAATGATGAAATATTGATTTCATTTCTTGGAATTTGGAAAGATAACAGGGTTTACATTCAGGAATTGAAAAGACAAGAAACTAAAAGAAACATCCGAGTTACATCCTGAAATAACTCGGGATGCAGAAAAAGTGATAGGGCTAGTCTACCGGGACTCCCGCCAGATCGGGAATGGCGTAGCCTTCCAGTTTTGGAGTTTAGCATCTGGTACCTCAGCGGTGCTAGTACCCTCCCCTGGCTAAACTATGTGGGTCTCATAAAGCATTTGTCTCATTGCTCCACATATATCTTCAATTTCTTCAACCGTGAACACCTCATCGTCTTCTTCTTCGCCATACTTAGGCTTGATAAAAGTATCATAGAGATGTGGTAATGGTTGTGGCAGAACCCATCCTTCCTTCTTTCTTTCATCTACCCATTTTTCATCATCTGGGGTAGGGTGGAAGCCTATCCCAAAGAATTTTTCTGATGTCGGTAGAGTTACCAGCTCGGATATTCCTTGTAAAGCTTTTCCCAATCCCTTTCCTGGCTTGAAACCGTGTCTAATCATCTCTTTGGCCACCATAATTGAAGCATTAGACAGGAAAGGCTTGGGGCACGGATTTCCCTCCTCGTACTGGTCGGCCACCACAATTTCAAAGGCTTGATAAACAATATGCTCACTTCCTTCTCTCGCCTCCAAGCATGGGACAGATAGGTCCCGATAAATGGATTGCTCGTCCTCTCCTTGGACCACGATTTCCTGATCTTCATACTCGAATCTCACCATTTGATGGAGGGTGGAGGGTACGACTCCCGCATCATGTATCCAAGGCCTTCCCAGAAGAAAATTGTAAGATGTATCCATGTCCAACACTTGGAAGGTTACCTCGAAATCCACCGGGACTATAGTTAATATCAAATCAATTTCACCGATGGTATCCCTCTTAATGCCATCAAAAGCTTTTACACACACATTATTAGGACGAATCCTTCCCGTCCCTATTTCCATTCTTTGCATTATGGAGAGTGGGCAGATGTCAACACCCGAGCCTCCATCCATCATGACTCGCTTGAAATAGTAACCTTCACACTTGATAGTCAGATGCAAGTCTTTGTTGTGGGCCGCTCCCTCTGAAGGCAAATCATTTTTACTAAAAGAGAGTTGGTTGACGGCGAAGAATCTTTCTGCCATCCTTTCGAGTTGTTCGACTAAAGTTTCAATTGGCACATACGCCTTATTCAGAGCTTTCATCAGGATCTTCTGATGTTCGGAGGATTTCGTCACTAATGACAATAGCGACACTTGTTCAAGATATTTTCTCAATTGATCTACTGTTTCATAATCAGGCATCTTCATTTTCTGGAAGAAGACCTCTGCTTCCTCAACGTTCACTGGCTTCTTGGACGGAAAGCGCTTTCGTGTGGCATTGTTTACCTCCTGTATATTTGAATATTTCTCAACAGAGGTTTTTCCTGGAAGTTCTCCCGAGATTTCTTTGCCCTTGTATGTAACCACTGTCTGCTGATAATTCCAGGGCACTGTAGAAGGTTCGGTCATTGGCTTCTGTGGTATGCGTCCAATAACCATTGGCTCACTCAGCCGAGGCGGTTTAATTGTCCCCCGTACCACATAAGCTCCTTTCGGCACATACATTTGCGTTCCCTTTTTTACTTCAAACTTCCTTGGAGCATTCACAACTAATGGTTTTTCTTGGCTACCTCGCGGAACATAGAGAATTCCATTTTTGGGAGGTGCCGTCTCTGCTTTTGTTTCAGGTTTCTTCTCAGGCTCAGTTTTGATAATTTTATTCTTCTTCTCCCCTTTTTCCTGCTTTGGGGCTGCCTTGGGCTTCCTTTCTACATCGGCAATAGCAATTATAGCTTTCAAGGCTGGATCAAACTCCCTGTCTTCACGAATTATCCCGATTACCGGCCCATTGTTGTGAGCGGGCAACGGATTATTGGTCACATTCGGGGCTTCTTCGTCCCTCAACACTATCTTCCCATGTTCTATCAAATCTTCCACGGCTTTCTTCAACGTCCAACAGTTGTCAGTACTATGCCCCTCAGCTCCTAAGTGATAAGCACATCAGATGCCCCGTTGATAGGATGGTGATTCCGGGTTTTGCCTGTTTTGGGGTATGGGTTGCAGCAAATTCATCTGGACAAGCTTTGGGAACAGACTGGAGTAAGGTTCACCAATCGGTGTAAATTTTGGTCTTCTCGGTGGTTCCCCAGGACGGAAGTTATTTTGTGGAGGTCGGGGATTATAGTGGTTCTGGTGAGGAGGCTGGTTTCTTTGGAATGGAGGTTGATTTCTGTTGACTTGTGGTTGCGGTCGGCCGAAAGGTTGAGCATTCATGAACACATAAGGTGGGGGAGCATAAGCCATATCAGTATGAGGATAGAAGTGTTGAGGGGTTCTTTCAGAGAACACAGGTCTCGGAGCCCGATATCTTCTTCCCCCTGATGCTGCCATAACTGTTTCTTCTTTCTTTTTACCTTTGGCCATTCCTCTAGACCCGCCTTGGATGGCTTGGGAGGTTTCTCTGATGGCTGACTGGCTCAAGATTCTGCCCGTTTTCAAACCATTTTCTACCATTTTCCCAATTTTAATCGCCTCTGCAAAAGGCCTGCCCATGGCTGACATCATATTCTGAAAGTAATCTGCTTCCTGGGCCTGAAGGAAAATAGTGACCATTTCTACCTCATCCATCGGATGCTTCACTCTTGATGCCGGTTCGCGCCATTTAATAGCGTATTCTCTAAAGCTCTCTGAGGGCTTCTTCTTCAAATTTTCTAAAGAGTTCCTGTCTGGCGCGATATCGATGTTGTATTAAAATTGCCTTACAAAGTCTCTGGCAAGATCATCACAAATGTGCCAACGTGAGACGTCTTGGTCCATGTACTATTCTGAGGCAATGCCGATTAAGCTCTCTCTGAAATACGCCATTAACAATTCTTCCTTTCCACCGGCCCCACGTAACTGATTGCAATACTTTTTCAAGTGAGCAATGGGGTCGCCGTGCCCGTCATACTTTTCAAATTTTGGTGTTTTAAACCCCGATGAAAAGTGTACATGCGGGAACATGCACAGGTCTGTATAGAAGACACTCTTTTACCCGCTCAAGCCTTGCATATTTTTTAAGCTCTACTCGAGGCTTCTCATTCTCTTCGCCATCTCATCTTGCTCTGGGGCTTTGGTGGTTTTGTCTTGCCCCGGTGTAAGCTCATATGGTGGTGGCTGAGAGTAATTATATGTGAGATAGTGAGAAGGATCTGCTTGAAAGACAGGGTTTTGGAAGGTGAACACCGAAGGATCCAAAGCAGACCTTGGTAGTGAAGGTTGTGTTGTAGCAGAGCATGGTGGAGCAGTGAAGATGTTAGGAGTTGTTCCTGATGGGAACACCTGGGAGCGAACCTCAGAAGGTGTTCCTATGAAGTGGGCGGTCATAGTAGGTTGTCCCAACGGAGTATTTGAGTGGCTAATAGGGACGTTGGAAGTACCCCCGGATCTAGGAAATAGTTCAGGAAATCCAGGGATGGCGCTTGGGGGTTCCTTTCCATTGTTCCAGGTGTCCCACATTTCCATGATTCGGAGATGCAGTATCCGATTCTCTTCGGCTGTAATAGACTCAGATGTCGGGACCCCCGAGATGGGGCTATCTTCAGATATAGGAATTGCGGGCAAAGTCAATTCTATAGACATTTCCACACTGCATCTCGATCTGGTAAAGTATTGATGTGATGCCAGCGTGCCACAACCAACCACCGTTTCTAAAAGCTGAGCTGGAATCGACAGCAACAACGGTTAGTTTGAAACAAATAACAAATAGGTAACCGCACATTGGTGTGTGATACACCTATACGGTTAAATGAGTATCTACATGTTTGCTACGGTTGCATGCGTCATCTCGACTTTTATTTTTGTTTTCCTCGCTTTTCTTTCTCTTTTTGTTTTTCTCTCATTTTCTTTTCCCTCTGTTTTTCATTTTCTGCCTTTCCTTTTCTTTTGCCACGATTTTTCTCCCAATTCCTTATTTTCTTCTTTTGCGTTTCTTTTCCTCTCTTGTTTTTCCTTTTATTTGCTTCTCGCGTGTTTCTCTTTTTCTCTTTTTCTGAGGATTACGGTCGAATCTTATAGAGATTGCCTACGTACCATGACCCCGCATGAATTAGACCAAGCGTAGTTCTTGCAAGTAAGGTAAATAAGCTAACTCTTTTTTTGTTATTTTTTGGGGAATTTTTGAAAGAAATGCTTTAAAAGAAAAAAAGAAATATTTTTTATTTTGATTTTGATTTTGATTTTGATTTTGATTTTTGGTTTTTTTTGAAAAAAAGACTTCTAAAAATTCCTTTTCTTTTTATTGGAACTTTGGAAATTTTAGAAGAAATATTTCTCTTTTTCTAACACGAAAGAAAAAATATATTTTTTGGATTTTGAAAGTTTCCTCTTAATTTTCGGAAGAGGGACTTTTATGAAAACGTTTTGGATTTTTGAGTAGAAATATTTTCGGACTCAATTTTTCAAAATTTGTATCTTTTTATATTTTTTTATTTATGAAAGAAAGACATTTAAGGAGTATTTTAATGATTTATTTTGACCTAAAAAGGAAAAAGTGACTATTTTTTCCAAAATTTTCTTTATTTAGAAAAAGAAAAAGGACTTTATTTTACAGATACGGCCTTTCAGCACTTCTGGGAGGAAGATTCTAAGGTTGTGCCCGCAAACCATTTAGAAATGACTCAGGGTGGCTGTTCTTGCAAAACAGCCTTCCGGCGCCCTTTTGGGGACATTCGGCTTATTTTAAACAAGAATGGCATCACCCGACTTATTATGATGAAAATTAAAATTTTGACATTTTTGGGCTATTTTTGCAAAAGGAAGGTTGGACTCGATGAGGGTTGCCTACGTATCTCACATCCTGTGAGAATCAAACCAGCGTAGTTCGGGCAGATTTGCCAAAATCAAATATATTTTGAACAACTTTCATTTTTTTTTCAAATATTTTTTTTTCATTTTTCCAAAAATTCGGCAGCATTTCGGTACTATTTGGACATTGATTTTTCAAAACAAGTGGTTACCCTCACTTAGTCCCAACACTGCTATTTTCCTTAATTTTCTCTCATTTAGACAAACCGATCAACATGTAAAGCCGAGCAAATAAATGCGCAAGTAGCACGTAAGATGCATCAGGATGGTCAATTTTTATTTCAGGTCATCTGTCCTAGACGGACTCAATCCCTGTGTTGAGTCCCCTAAGTCAAATGCACATGATGCAAACAAACGTCCTACTAGGGATCCGGCATGAGTTTTTGTTCTTCTAGGTTTAAATCCTAGGTTTATTGGTCTAAACCTGGCTTACCCGAGCGGACAACTCGAGCCGAGGGGGAGGCAGCATACCGGGGATACAGAAGCTCCGCCGGCTTAGCAACTTATCCAAACCTCGTTCTAAATTGGGGAAGACTCTCAACAGAAGAGAAGCTACACGAAGTGCACCCTTCTCCATGATGTAGAAGACTCAGAGAGAGGAAGGGATTCGTAACAGTTTATATACAATTCAACAAATATCAAAGTGGTAAAACATTTAGCACATATAGCATGGAACATGTAAAAAAAATCAGATAAAACCAAATATAATAATTATACTAAGCTCCAATTCTTGAACCCTAAATCGAAATTCTGGGTTCGTTTCCCCAGCAGAGTCGCCAGAGCTGTCACACCTCTTTTTTACACACCACCCCGGATGGATAGTGTATAAGAGAGTTTTTCCATTTAAAGTGACATTATTCGAAATGGAATTATTTATTTATTTTTAGAGTCGCCACTTGGGATAGGATTGGCTTTTGGTGTCCCAAGTCACCGGTTTAACTTAAATCCCAAATCAAGGAAAATTTTCGACTTCCCAATTGTAGTCTGCGAACCAGAAATTCTGAATAAAGAATTCTGTTGATCCGAGGGAAGGTATTAGGCACCCCCGGATCCCGTGGTTCTAGCACGGTCGCTTAAATTATTATAAATGGCTAAAATTTGATTTTTATACATGTCATCCTATAGTGAAATTTTAAAATTATTTAACCGCTTTTAGTTAAAAAAATTTAAGAAAGTGAACGTCGTTTAAAAACATATTTTTGGATCATGTCACATGAAATGCACCCGTATCCTCGACACATTCTTATTCAACGTTTTGGAATTTGGATTTGGGTTGCATGAAATGCACACCCGTATTTAGGAAGGTAAAATTATTTAAAAATGCGCCTAAAGTGACCAACGTGTTATTATCTTTGCGGGAGGCCGTGAAAATTTACTAAACGGCACGTCCCGAATTCTAAATATTTTAATAGAAACATTTAAAGAGGGCCCCGCAATTTATGTATTTTGTTTGGCGGGGCTCACCTCATTTTATTATTTAAAGGACATCCTAGAACAAACTAGAATTTTCTATTGAATTTGTCTCTAAAGAGCCCTAATTAATTAAAATCACAAAATTCGGACCTCAAATTCAAGTCCAAATTCAAACAAAAGGGTAAAACCTCTTAATTCGAATTTGCTACCTAACTCGAAGGCCCAAATTTGTTTTGTTTCTTTTTTTTTTTTTTTTGCTTTTTTATGAGACCATCAATTTTGATCTACAGCTTTCAGTAATTATTTTCCCACGCTTGGATCCAGTAGGAAGATATGGTAATCAAACTATCCAGGTATTTAATTAGTTGAATGGGCAGGAAGTGGGCCTGGTCCAATCCTAGCTATTTTTCACAGTTGGGCCTCATTGAAGTGCGTTTCCCTAGCCCAATCAGCCTAAACATTTATCAGAACCGGGCTGAGCAGACCATAATACATCATTAACAATCTAAACTACCAACTGGATTGGAACAACAAAGGCAAATCTAATTTAGCATGCTGAAATATTTGAACCTTTGACTTCAGATTGTTTTCACTACTTATGGCACCAATTCTGTTAATATGTGGTAAGGAAGTGAAATTAAATTAACCAACTACCAAACACAATATTCTCAGGCTGATGGAAAATAGATAACTTCATAATCTGTAAAGCATCAAATCATTTTAAGAAGCTGAAACTATTTAATCTTAATAATTGGCATAGATAACCATTAAACCTATTTTCAGAAGCTATTACCAGATCATGTAACGTGTTTCAATGCATATACTGATGTTAGATCATTATTTCGTGCCTGATTCTTGATTTTACTGTCTATTAACAAGGTATCAATCTTCAAATGATACTAAAACTATACTAGATGAGCAGTATGATCACAAACTAACCAACAGAATTTACACAGTTCAGTTAGACAGTCCATGTACAATCCAGGGCTCTATTTAACTTGAATGTACACACAAATCAACATTAAACTATATTAGACAACTACATCTAATACCTATTTAACTATCAATGTATAACAATTCAAACAAGCACAGCTCAAAGGGCAAGGATGCGAGCAGTTTTATTCCATTTCCAACTCGGAGCTACATCAAAGTGGATTTGAATGTGTACCTGGAGTATAATGAAGTAAAGGAAAAAAAACAGGTCAGTGCAGTTCAAACAATTTACAGGAGCAAACAGCAGGTCACAGTAGCAAAGTGATTGTCCCAGGACCAATTCCACACAGCAAATCACCCAAAAATAGCTTGAATACACCCAAAATGACTTGAAATTGAACCCAGGAATACTCAAAAAACTTCAGCAATCGGATTTTAAGCTAGAAGATGCAAACAACCCCTACAACTTGGAATTAAAACCAAAATCTCAACAGAACAGTATTTTTTTTTAGTTTTCTGCTGTATTTTCCTTTTGTTTTTGGTTTTTTTGAAGGAATCGAGACCTAAGAGAAATTTAGAACTATAAGAGGTCAGATTTTGAACTTCTTTGGATTTTAAAATTCAAATTTGGAGGCCCAGATTTGCAGAAATTATTTTTGGGGGGAAACTTAGAAGCTAGAAAGTTTTGGGGAATTTTCAGACGTTCAAAACTTGGAAAAGAAGGCAGGTAGGCTGCCATTTATAGGCAGAAGAGGGGGAGGAAGCTTCTAGATTTCATCTACCAATTTTTCCTCTCTTTTATTTTCAGTTTTTATACATTAGTCCTAAAGTTTTGACATGTTTCTCAAGCTACTGCATTAAGTTTCTGAAATTAGGACTAAGGCCCTATTTTAGAAGGTCCTAGAAGGTTCTAGCTTTAACTACAGCATTCCTATGCAATTCTAAGTACCCAAACTACCCCTGAATATCCCTGAAACTACCTACCTATGTCAAAATTAACCTATCATTTTGACTAAACCATGGTCAATTAACAAAACCAACTCAGCTATAACCAAACGACTGGATTGATAGAGCCTAACTAATTGCCACCAAAGAATCACTAATCAAAACAAAAATTAATAACTAAAATCAAATACTAACTAACATGAATGACCAAAGAAATTAAAGCATATGTTAATACTAAATTGAAGTGCATATTCAAACAGAAATTAAACTAATATCAAAATCACTAAAACATGATTAATCAAACCAGACTAAACAAAATCAGAATCAGAAAAATAAAAATAAAAGTAAAAAAAAATGACTACGAAAACCTACTAATTTTGACTAAAGCAAATATTAAAATAGGATTAAGCAAAACGAAATAAAAAATTAAACTAAACAAGTAAAACAATTACAAGAACAGAATGCAAATGTTTAACTCAAAAATCAACACAGAATAAATTGTAAAAAGAATAAACAAAATTAAACGAGGAAGAAGGAAAGAACAAACTCACTAATATGATCTTTTCTTTGATTGATTTTTTTCGAAATTGATTTTTTAATTAATGTTATATGTTTATAAAACATATAACATTAATTGAAAAATCATTCGAGTTCTTGACATTCCCAAAACAGTGCCAAAACTTGAAACCCTAGATCTGAAATTAAAGGGGTTTTGTTTGGATTTGCAGGAAAAGGTTTGGGGTTTAGGTAAAGGAGGGTGAAGGGAGTGTATGGTGGAAATTTAGTAGGGTTTGGGTGGCGGCGCCGCCGTGCACGGTGGTGGCGGCACCTAGGGTTTGGGATATTTGAGGTGTTTGGTTGAGATTTGAAAGAAATCGTTTTGGGGGTTGGAAAGAGGAGGGGAAGAGGAGCTGATGGTGTAAATTTGGGTGAGTTTGGAGCTTTACCGCCGCCGTGGACGATTTCCGGTGGCGGAATTGGGCGGAGCCGACGAGGGAAACGGTGGGGAAGGAGGTACGAGGAAGATGATTATTTTGTCTCTAATTTTCTACAAGATTTATTACACTTTTATTTAAAGTTCAAGATTGAACTTGGGCCGTTAGATTGGGGAAATGGATGGTCTAGATTTCTTGACGCCAAAACGGCGTCGTTTAAAATTTAAGGGGGCAGGCCGGGTAGTTTGGGTTTTGGGCTTGGGTCGATTTTTGGGAATTTATAGCTTTGGGCTAGCTTGACATTGGCCCAAAATGGCCAGCCCTTTGCCTTTTCATTTTAATTTCTTTTGTCTATTTTTCTTCTTTTTCTCCCTTTTTATTTATTTAAATTTTGTATTTTATTAAATGCCAAATTAAAAGCAACCAAAATCTGATTTAATTCTAAAATGTGACTAATTAAATTTTTTTAAAATTAACTAGGTCCTAATTTTAAGAGGAAAAATAAACAAAAGTGAAATTAAAGGAATAAAATGTAAAAGGATTATTTTTGTTATTTTTCTCTTATTTTTAATGATATTTAATTAATATAAAAAAATCTAGAATTAGGTCATAAATGCAAGTATGCTATTTTGTAATTTTCAACACTTTTATGACAACTAAAAATGCTCATAGAATGCAAACAAAACACAAAATTATGCAATTAATTCCTAAAAAATCTAATTTTAATGAATTCTATATGAGTAATTTAAGCGTGGCAAAAATCACGTGCTCACAATTATTACATGTATAAATTAGTGATTGTATAAATTAGTGTTAGCTAGTGATTTTTAATTTGGATATCTTGAAGGATTTAGTTCCTACATCCACAAAGTAACATTTTTCCCCACCGTCTCTGACTTCGGAGAGCCACTAAATAATGAGGTTATGCATGTGCTTGGGATCAGGGGCGGAGGAGGGGGGCGTAAGGGTGTTCACCCGAACACCCTTCGCCGAAAAATTACAATGTATATATAAGGCAAAATCTATTTTTTATCTCTATATATTAAGTTTTGAACACCCTTGGCACAAGACAAATGTTTGGCTCAGTGGTCAAGGGTGTTCAAAATGTGTAGGAGATCCCAGGTTCAATTCCCGTGAGCTGCAATCCAATTTTTTTTGAACACCCTTAGTATATATCCTGCCTCCGCCACTGCTTGGGATCCTTGAGTCGAACAATCTGCTGCACTTTTTCTTTCTACTTTTATTAGAAAATCAATTTAATCAAATAAAATTATTTTTACTATCGTTTGTTTGACATAACAATAAACTCCGCAGGCTGAACACCCATTTTAGTAATTTGTTATGTATATAGTTTACACGTTCTCTCTTTTAAGACCCTACTAGTCTCTAGCCTTTTTAGGACATTTTTGCAGGTGAGGGAAAACACAACTTTTAGGGGGATTTGAATCTTGTGCCTAATTAATTTCAGTCCTCCAATTACGGATTGACAAGTAGTTCAAAAATTATTTCCCATCTACTCCCTCCGATTCAAAATAATTGATTTTCTGGATGCTTTCACACAGATTAAGAAATTCACCTTTTAGCATTAATTAGCAATAGAATTGACCATATTAACATTTACTATCTCTCATAAACACTCCTAACACATATTCCAACACTATTTACTCCAAGGACAATAAAGAAAAAAATATTTAATTCATTCTTGAAATCTGAAAAAATCACTTATTTTGGACCACAAGAAAAATATTAAAAAATAACTTATTTTGGACCGAGTAAGAATATTTCCAAGGGAAGTCACTGATAACAAAAACATCTAGTTGTGCTCAATAGTGGCAACCATCAACTTCAGCACCTATGAGATTTCTGACTTAAAATATTAACCACTTGAGAAGCAAATGCCAAACAATTGGACCTTCAAATGGGAACCCACATCACCAACTCAGCTCAACAACTCCCGCAGAAAAGGAAAAACAGCAGTTTTCATCCTAAACTATTATTTACTATATATTCTAATTTTAGTCCTCGTGTTATTCGACCTAGCACCTTTGACCTTTAATTAAACAAACTAAGTGACTTTATGGTCCTTCACTAACAGAAAGTTGGAAAGTATAAATAGAAAGTGTCCAATTCAAAACATAAATAGAAAGTCTCCATTTCAAAACACTAGCCATCCAATATTCTTGTTTAAATCTAAAGGTGCATTATTAAATTATCTTATAACATATGTATATTAATTAGTCCTTTTTCAATAATCACATTACTTTTTTGGAGTCCATTGCTCAAATAATCACTCAACTATCCCAAGTTATCTCATAAAATTACTTTTCTTTCATTTGTAACAATAAAGTCACTGAATTATGCCTATTGCACTCAGAAGGTTACTCAACTAGATTTTTCAAATTTTGGAGTGTCAAATACCTATTTTATCCTCTAAATTATAAATATTTATCTTCTTTTTATTTTTTTTTAAATTTTTTAATATTATGGTTTTCCCTTTTTAATTTACATTGTAGACTAATCTATAGAATAAATACATATATTTATAAATTTAAAAAAATAAAAAGTATTTAAGCATATATAATGCCGGAATAACAAAACAACGAGCATATTAAAAATTTAATTAAAATATTTTATTCGTAACAATAATGTTAGTATTAACAACAAAAAATCAAAAATTTATTTACACAATTCAGAATGAAAGAAAATAAATATTGTAAAATATATATTCCATGCACGTAATATAAAAATAATTATTTTAATAAAGGTTTTTTTATAATACACATTATATATTCTTGAAAAAATATATATATATATATATATATATATATATATATATATATATATATATATATAGAGAGAGAGAGAGAGAGAGAGAGAGAGAGAGA
>MU685635.1:64897-85771 GCA_026770625.1 Nicotiana glauca
TAAAATGCTGAAGTTTTGTGTGATTGTCTTTGCTACTTCAGCCCCGTGTGCTGAAGTTATGCGAAAAAGCGGGTACGCTTGTAATTTTTTTGCAAAGCGGGCATAGGTTAAATGTGGCACAAAAAGCGGGTATAGATGCAATTGCCCCTATTTTAAAAGCCCTAGCAAATTCAAAATCTATGGAGTTAAATTTGTGTTCTCACAATCATTGCTTTCACTATCTGTTAGCATCGGATAAAATAGCAATTCCTAGTCCGAATCCTGGACCTGGTTCACGCTTGAAAGCAGCAATTCTTCTTCCAATTTAGTACATCAAATTGTGTATATAAAGAAGAGTTCGTCTTTCTTCAAAGAGATAAAGTCACGCGACCCCTCAAGATAGAGGCTTCAGTCATCGTTAGAATTCCGGGGCGGGCCAAATTACATAAAGAAAGGAAACTTATTTCAAAGTGGTTCAGGTAGCTCAGCTGGACTGAAAATTCTTGTGTGGTTCGAATCCACATCCACTTCACAACAAAGAAAGAGAATGCGGGGTAGAGAAATTGGTCAACTCATCACGCTCAAGCCTATTTGAATTTGTTATTGGAAAATGAGGAGGAATACATCTGTCATGGAGAGGCAATCCTCAAGTACGTACTTTGACCTGATGGCTTACCCGTTCTATAAGAGAACGATTCAACTGGTTAGGCGGTCTGGCGCATTATTCACTGCGGTTTATTTAAAGCAGTGTACGTCATCCAGGGTGATAAAAAAGAACCATACCCTGTTGACAGTGTCCCTGTCCCTTAATCATCAGGCTACCCTCGGATTCTTCTCTCCAGATATTAATGAGGTGGGCGGCTTTAGGAGTTATTCATTAAATTTGTTAAATCTAAAATAATAACATACTCTTTATTTAATACGATCCCACTATACATATCGATATATATAGAGATTCACTGACTACATTTCAGGCATCCAACGACCCTTCTTCTCACATCTTCTTCAAATGCTTCAAGGGACCATCCGCCATTACTGCTTCTTCCCCTGTATTACCTTGTTCCAATGTAAGATAATTGAAGAGTGAAAGTCCACCATTGAAGGCTATTCTAAGATTTGCTTTCAAAAATAGAAGTTTTTGAGTTTGTTAGTTATTTTGATTGGGTGTTGTTCCAATTGATTGAAAATATCAAAAGGAGTTCAAAATTTAAATTTGAAGTGATTTTGAGTAGATTTGAGCAAGATTCGAGTTAAATTTCAGAAAAGACGCAAGGAAGAAGACGAAGTCAGTTTTTTGTATAATTATGTATAATCTTGTATAATAGTGTATATGGGTGTATAAACACATCTTATACACTATTATACACCTTTATACAAGCGTTTGTAGACGAAGTTCTTCCACGATTTTCAGTTGCAATTCTTGTTCAAAACCACTCCAAATCTCCATTAAATGACTTCAAATTTTATATACAACCTCCTTATACTATTTCTAATAATTCAAAATAGCACCCACTCCAAATTTCTCACAAAATTAAATTCAAAATCTAAACCCACATATTTAAGCTTGTTAAAAATCTAATTTTCAGCATTCAAATGGATTTGGTTTGTTGAACTAATATTTGAGTTATAGTTGCTGATTCGAAAATTAATTTAAAAGCTTGAGCAATCTTTTTTTAAAAATTAAATAATAATTTCGAGAATTTATTGGAGTTGGATGTTGAATCTTAGCATGTTATTTTTGGCTAGTTGGTTGTAAATTAAAATATGGGCTATAAAATTGAAAAGTAGGGATCCCAGTTGTTCTTATGTAAAATTTTCCCAAAAATAAATCTAATTTTACAAAGATTAAATAAGTTTCATTAACCCTGAAATTGGTAGAAGCTACAAATGTGATAATGAGTAATGACTGTAAGGGGTCATAGGAGATATTAGAAAAAGTAATGCAAGCATTAGCTCTATGCATTAATAATATCTTGTTTGACATATTTTTTCAACCTGTGTATAACTAATACTTGTATTAGTTATATATCATACTTGGTATTATCCTATGTATAAGTAATGCATGGAAAATTTATGACATTAGTAATATCATGGCTATTAATGCATGCATTAATATGGTTAAAGACAAAATTATCCTTCAAGTCCTTTAAAGCTAGAGAATAGAGAGGACATTTTGTAAATAACTATTTTTCTTAAAAATTAAATGCATTATAATTTTAATACACCACACCAAACAGTAGATAAGAAATATTTTTTGTATAACTAATGCTTGCATTACTAACACATGAATTACTAATTCATGCATTATTAATACACCTTATTCTGCACTATTCTTATACACCCTACCAAACGACCCCTAAGTGACGAATTCTTATTAGTAGTCCCCCTTTCGACATGTATTATATTTGCAACAATAACAACAACAACAACATACCTAGTATATAAG
Source organism: Nicotiana glauca (assembly GCA_026770625.1). Classification (NCBI taxonomy): domain Eukaryota; kingdom Viridiplantae; phylum Streptophyta; class Magnoliopsida; order Solanales; family Solanaceae; genus Nicotiana; species Nicotiana glauca. Next base: position 67,323 of record MU685635.1, read on the forward strand.
GTCTGAAGATGATAGTGTGTACGCAAACCTTACCCCTATCTGAAGAGGTAGAGAGGTTATTTTCGATAGATCCTCAGCTCAAGAAAAGGTGGAAAGGAAGAAAAGGGAAGAAAAAGAAAGAAGAGGAAGAAAGAAAGAAGAGGGAGACAAAAGACGATAAGAAAAAAGGGAGAAAAAGTAAGTATCAAATAGTAACAATTAAGGAGCAACAATTTTTATTAAAAAGAGAGTAAAAGTAGCATCATATACTACAATCAGAGAGCGAAAATTTTGAGTAAAAATTTTCAAAAATAATGGACGTGGTTGCTAAGTACCAAATATAATGACAAGCTAGAAGAAATTATCTTTCAACCAACAACAAGAATATTACTAGTGCTACTGATAAACCTATGAGAAACTCACAACTACATGTCAACCCACCACCTTAATCTTCGACCTCCATACCTTCTTATCGCTAGTCATGTCCTTCGTTAGGTGAAGCACCGACATGTCCTGCTTAATCACCTCTCCCTAATACTTTTTTGGCCTATCCCTTCCCTTCCTCAAGCCCGTCATGATCAACCTCTCACACCTCCTGATCGGGACATCTATGTCTCTCCTCCTAATATGCCCAAACAATTGCAGCCTCGATTCCCATAAATTGTCTTCCACGGATGCCACTTCCACTTTGTCCCTAATAAATTCTTTTCTAATCTTGTCTTTCCTAACTTTAAAAATATCACATGCATAATTTGTAAATACTGGAAAAAAGTATTTGAAAATTTCATGCTTGTTTCACAAATTAGAAGGAATTTTCAACTTCAGCTTGAAACTGAAATGGGTTTTCTGAATCAAAATATTTAATCTCACTTAAGGCCACTTAGAGAATTTCTCAATAGTACATACTAGGTTATAAATTTTTTATGTATTTATTTAATTATTTTATATATTTACTGGAAAAATTAATAGCTTTTCTATCTAAATTTATGTCACGCTTTTATAATCTGGATTGTTTAACATTAAAATGAGTAATAATTAAATTTGTACATGGTTAAAGATACGTGATTTAATTTAACATGAATGATCTATGAACGAAAATAATTAAAGTAAAGAGAAGCAAAATGATCAAACCAAACGTGATGAACAATTAATCCTAGCTTTAAGATGAATACTAAAGATTGACTTTGGTCCAGCCCTCGAGACGGGCTCGGTTGCAGCCAAATAATTAAGCAGCTGAAGAACACTATGAACATTAACTAGAGAACATGTAACGACCCGACTAGCTGTTTTGAGCTCGAGCACGTCGTTCAGCGGTTTGAAGCCATGAGCAGCTTCATTTCAGGTATTATGACTTGTACGCGTGGTCGAAATTAAGTTTTGGGAAGTTCAGAGTCGATTTGGAAAGAGAATTCTCATTTCGGAAGCTTAAAGTTGAAAGAATTAACTAGGATTGAAATTTTAAGTAAATGACCTCGGAATCAAGATCTGAAAGTTCCAGCAGGTTCGTATGATGATTTCAGACTTGGGCGTATGTCCAATCGCGTTTAGGATAATCCGGGAGCGTTTTGGCGACTATTGTGGAAGTTAGCATTTTGAAAGAAATTTTATAAGTTTGGGCTGAAGTGCATTTAAGCATTATCGATGTCCATTTGGGATTCTGAGTCTAGGAATAGCTCCGTAAGGTGATTCTGGTGTTGGGAGCTCGATCGGAAGTGAATTCGGAGGTCCGTAGGTCATTTTGGAACGATTTGGCTAAAGATAGAATTTAGAGGATTTTGAGAGGTTTGACTGGAAGTTGATTTTTCGATATCGAGGTCGGAATCCGATTAGAGTAGGTCCGCAATGTTGAATATGACTTGTGTGCAAAATTTGAGGTCAATCGGACGTGATTTGATATGTTTAAGCATCAAAAGTAGAAGTTGGAAATTCTAAAGTTCATAAAGCTTGGATTGGAGGTTGATTCATGATTTTAGAGTTATTTGATGTGATTTGAGGCCTCGATAAAGTCCGTAACATGTTTTGGTATTGGTTGGTAGGTTTGGTTGAGGTCCCGGTGGCCTCGGTTGGATTCCGGGCGGTTAACGGATCGAAAATGAAAATTTTGGAAGGCTGAGGCTTGGTGGTTACTGTCATAACCGCATATGCGGTTTTTGGATCGCATATGTGGTACCGCAGATGCGGCACTTCAACCGCAGAAGCAGTTTTGGGCTAGAAGAGAAAGGACGGCAAGTACGGTCATATTTTCGCAGATGGGGGACCGCACTTGCGATAGAGGCATCGCAGAAGCGGATTTTGCTAGGGGCTCGTGGACCGCAGATGCGGTTAAGGTTCCGCAGAAGTGAGACCGCATCCGCGGGAAGGGGAACGTAGAAGAGAAAATGGGCGGCCTAGGGCGGCCTAGTGGGAACGCAGAAGAGACAATGGGAACGCAAAAGCGGGACCACGGAAGCAGAATTTCTTCCGTAGAAGCGGAAGCAGCTGGAGGCAGAGGGGTTGTTTTAAAATCGGGATTTGGCCATTTTCTCTCATATTTTCATGGCTTGGGCAATTTTTGGGGAGCTTCAAGAGGGGATTTTCTTCATCAACATCAAGGTAAGTCACTCCCACGTATTTTGAGTTAAATACATCAACTAAGTATGGATTTGAGCATTTAAATTAGTATAAATTTGAGGTTTTGGTGGAAAACCTAGAAAATTAGTAATCTTGGAATTTAGCCACAATTTTGGGGATGAAATAAAGAGAAAAGCCTATAATTGAGTTCGTGAGTTCATGACTAATCTTTATCTTAAAAAAATTTCGGATTTTTGGCATGTGGGCCCAAGGGCATTTTTGTTAACTTTTCGATCGGGGTTAGGAATTGCTATAAATTGAATTATAATGAGTACCTTAGCATATATTAATGGATTTACATAATTATTGGCTAGTTTTGGAGCGTTGTGCATCGATTCGAGTCTTTGGAAGGGCGTGAAATTCCGGTTACCGACCTTCGGAGCGAGGTGAGTCTCCTTTCTAACCTTGTAAGAGGGAATTTCCCCATAGGTGAGTTAATTGGTTATGTGCTCCTATTTGTGGGGGCTACATACGCACGACGTGACGAGAGTCCGTGAGTAGTTACTGTTATGCTATTATCCGGGTAGTCTAGGACCCAAAAGCATGCTATACTTGGAATAATCGTAAACTTATTGACAACATGAATTGCTTAAATCATATTAAATTAGTAAATAAATTTCTAAAAGGATTAAACTTCATATTTCTTAAATGGTTAAAAGAGGATTGACTTTCTTGGGATAATTGCTCCGTGTGGACTCTTGATTGACTATTTTTGTGTGTTTAAATTTTGGATCAGGACGAACGCCTCGGCAAATTAAATAGATGCATCTATGGTTCGCGTCGTTCGACCCTCGACAGTGCACAATTTATATTTCTGTTAGAGCGGGCCGTCGACCTCCGATGATTTACGCATGCTTGCATTACTTCCTTGAATTCATTAAATTCGTTGATGCCTCTTCATGGCTTGATAATATTTGGATAATAAAGAAGGAGGAATTTTGGAAATTTCTTATAAAAGAAATAATTGTTTACTTGTTTCCTTCTATTGGAAAAAAATTATGTTTATATAAATCCACGATTTAATGTATTATTGGCCTCATTATTGGACCACTAGTAAGTGCCGAAGTCGACCATCTCGTCTCTACTTCTTCAAGATTAGACGGGATACTCATTGAGTATACGTTTTTTACGTACTCATACTACACTTCTGTGCATTTTTGTTGCACATGTATATGTAACTCTAGCGGCCTACTGGGCGTAGCAGCACAGATGATTCTAGGACTAGATGAGCTGCATTATTCGAGATGGCCGCAGCTGGTACAGTCCCTTCCAGTATACTGTATTTACTTTCGGTCCACTATATTTCGGACGGATGTTGTATTTTATTTCCTTGTCAGTAGATGCTCGTGCACTTGTGACACCGGGTTCTGGGAGGATTTTTGGATTATTAAATGTTAAGTTTGTTAAAGATTTTGCGGTTGTTTTTCATAAATTTTATTATTTGTTATTTAATGTGTAAAAAAATGATTTTGACAATACAAAAAAAAAGGGAATTTAATTGAGTATTTCGGTTGGCTTGCCTGACAGTGGTGTCCGGCGCCACCACGACCCTTAGTGGATTTTGGATCGTGACAACATGGTATCAGAGCACTAGGTTCCCATAGGTCTCACGAGTCATGAGCAAGTCTAGTAGAGTCTCGCGGATCGATACGGAGACGTCTGTACTTATCTTCGGGAGGCTACAGGGTTGTTAGGAGTACTTCCCTTCTTGATTCCTTATCGTGTGATTTGATCCGTGTGAGGCTTATGCATTTGTTTCTTTCCTACTTAATCTTACGCGACGCGAACCGCTGGTTGTAAATCGAGAATTGATGAATTGTAATGGCGCTACAGATGTGGTGCGGGATGTTTCTCTCGGTATAGTTGAATGGACTATTATTGTTGCCTCGTGGAAAGATATTTTATTGTTTCAGCTCAGTAGCAGTACTTCTGAGAGCTCTAAGGCTAGGCACAAGTTGCCATGATGCTTATGAATGATTGTTCTGCAGTATTGATATGATGGTAGGATGCTTGCCTGCTTGTCGGGGCAGTGAATGATTTGGAGGGAGGTTTACTCAGTGCATGATCTAGAGATTCGATATTTTATTCCCGGTAGGGGAAAGGCAATCGGGCAAAGAATGTTCAGGTTTGGGTTGACAAGGTATCGAGACTCGGTATTTGCGAGTGTGGCAGAATTTTCTTCTATGATAAGGTGTTTTTGTCCTTATTGGATGTACTAGATTTGTCGATGTTATGATCTTCTACAATCCGCCTCTAGAGCAGGATATTGCAGGTCAGTATTGAAGAAGCGACTATTAGATATTGCGGGGTGCGGCGGTGCAGGATTTAATCGGTGTTCCTAATGTCGACGGCTCGGGAAAGATGATCTTTGAAAAAGTTTAAAGTTAGTAGCGACTTGTGGGTTCAAGTGCTACGAAGGTAGATTTTATTTAAGGCAACAATTGAGCAGCAAAGTGTGAGGAAAGATGTGTGGAAAGTGTCAGACGGTGGATAAAATTCCTAAAAGACCAGGTGTATGAAGCAAAGGTCAAGTAGTTGATTAAAGACTTTGTACAGACCTTCCCAGTTTAGGCCTACACTCGTTGTTTGGGTTCTTGGTACTCAATGTAACTTTCCTTAGTACCAAGTCCCCGACTTGGAAGGGTCGAAAGTTAGCCCTTCGGTTGTAGTACCTTCTCATTCGTTGTTTTTGGGCCGCTAACCAGACTAGGGCGACTTCTCACCTTTCATCCCATAAGTCTAAGCTCGTGTCCATGCCCTCATCATTTGATGTTTCAGTAGTGTATTAGGACCTCACGCTCGGTTCTCCTACTTTGATCGGGATAAAATCTTCCACACACTATAATAAAGATAATGGTGTTGCACTGGTGCTTGACTTCTAAGTCGCTCGGAATGCCCATAAGACCTCGAGTAGAATTTCATTCCACTTTCCCTTTGTGTCGGTCAATATCTTCTTCAGTTTCTGGAGTACAGTTTTATTTTGTTGATTCTACTTGACCGTTCTCACTAGGATGGTAGGGTGTCGACAAGATCTTTTTCATTTTTTGGTCTCCGAGAAACTTACTAATTGTGTAGCCGATGAACTATCTCCCGCTGTCGCAAGTGATTTCGGTTGGAATTCCGAAATAGCATAATATATGATCCCAAATAAAGTTAATGACCTCTTTTTCCTGAATCTTTTTGAACGCCTGTGCTTCAACCCACTTGGAGAAATAATTGGTCAAGAGCAATATGTATTAGGCTTTGCCGGGTGCCCATGGCAATGAACCGACGATGTCCATCCCCCATTTCATAAATAGCAGGGGATAGGATCGGGAGAAGCATTTCCCCCGATTGATAGATTATCAGGGCATGCCTCTGCATTTGTTACATGTTCGACGAAGTCTTTTGCGTCCTTTTCCATCTCTTTCCAGTAATAACCGGCTCTGATCAATTTCGGAACCAAGGATTTCGCTCCCGAATAGTTTCCACAAGTACCCTCGTGTACTTCACCCATTATGTTGTCGGCCTCCCCCGGATCCAAGCACCTAGCTAGCATCCCAAAAAATGATCGTCAGTATAATTTTCCACAGACCAAGCCAAACCTGGAAGCTTTAGTACGTAGAGCCCTAGATTCCTTAGGATCCGACGACAATTTCCCTTTCTGAAGGTACTCTATGTATTTTTTTCTCCAGTCACATGTCAAGCTTGTTAAGTTCAACTCGGCGTGACCTTTTTCTATCACCGAGTTCAGCAATAATACTACTGCTCTAGAGCCGAATTCGTCAGAATCGACTGATGACCCTAGATTAGCCAATGCATCGACCTTGTTATTTTGATCTCGAGGTACATGTTGTAGAGTCCATTCTTTGAATTGGTGTAAGGTCACCTGCAACTTATAGAAGTATCTCCGCATTCGTTCCTCTTTTACTCAAACATCTCGTTGACTTGGTTGACAAGGAGGAAGGAGTCACATTTGGCCTCGATTACCTCGGTCTACTGGCTTTTATCCAGTTCTAGACATGAAATCATAGCCCCATATTCAGTTTTGTTGTTAATCAATTTCACAGTTATAATAGACTACCTTATTGTATTACCCGTATGTAGTTTTAATATGATGCCTAGCCCAGGCCCCTTTGCTTTGGAAACACCATCCATGAATAGGGTCCAGACCCTCGAGGCGAGCTATAATTCCTTCTCAACCTCAGGAGCAAGACCGGCATAAAGTCGGCCACAAAGTCTGCCAAAATTTGGGATTTTATGGCAGTTCGAGGTTTGTACACGTTATCATACCCGTTGATCTCTATAGCCTATTTGGCCAGCCGGACCGAGAGCTCAGATTTATGAATAACATTCCTTAGTCGGTATGAGGTCACAACACATATGGGGTAACACTGAAAGTACGGTTTTAATTTCCTAGATGCGCTCAATAAGGCGAGTGCTGGTTTTTCTAAGTGGGGATATCTTGTTTCAGTATCGCCTAGGGTTCTACTAACATAATAAATAGTAAATTGCATATCTTCTTCTTCCCGGACCAGGACACCATTTATCGCTACCTCAGAAACTGCCAACTAGACGTATAACTGCTCGTTCGCCTTTAGAGTGTGCAACAAGCGATGTCTTGATAAGTATCGTTTGAGTTCTTCTAAAGCTTGCTGGTATTTTGGGGTCCAAGAGAAGTCGTTAGTATTCTTTAGTAACGAGAAAAACCAGTGGCTCTTTCTGATGAACTCAAAATAAACCGGCCCAATGCGGCTATCCGCCCGGTCAATCTTCGTACTGCCTTGACGTTGTCAACTACGGTGATATCTTCTATGGATTTTATCTTGTCCAGCTTGATCTCTATTCCTCAGTTGGATACCATGAACCCGAGGATCTTTCCCGAGCTAGCCCCAAAGGAGCACTTCTCTAGATTCATCTTTATGTTGTATTTATTTAATATGTCGAACGTTCCTGCAAATGCTTCAAACGATCCTCTACTCACAAGGACTTAAATAACATGTCATCGATATAAACTTCCATTGATTTTCCTATTTGTTCTTCGAACATCCAGTTAACTAGGGGTTGATACGTGACACCGATATTTTTTTAGCCCAAACGATATTACGTTATAACAGTAGGTGCCGAATTAGTTATAAAAGAACTATTTTCTCGGTCGCTCAGGTCTATATAAATTTATTTGTACCCAAAATAGGCGTCGAGAAAATTCAGTATCTCATGTTCGGCTGTTGCATCGATCATTCGATCGATGTTAGGAAAAGGAATGAATCCTTTGGACATGCCTTATTTAGGTCATTCTGAGTTTGTTTCCCAAATTTCTTCAATAAAACCGACTCGATCTTGTCGGCTTCTAGGTTGTTGCCTTTTATCGCGCATGTGTAGGAAGTTACATGTTCGTTTAGGTCTGTGGTCCTATTATATTTGGAAAATTTCAGGCATTTGGATCTCTTCGGAATTGGCTTCGGGGCTGCACTCGAGGGGAAAGGCTTCTAAATGAATTTTTTGGAATCTGGACCTTTCAATATTGGAGGCGCTCCCGGGATCTGATCGACCCTCGAATTTTAAGTTTCCACCTTCTTTTCATTTTCCTCTAGCTTTTTCTCACAAAACTCCACTATCCTCATTAGTGTTTCGAGCATTTTCAACACCTCGGAATTTTCCCCGGTCGTCCGGTTCCACGGTAATTTATTCATCCCTTCGAGTGTTTTCTCTAACTCGCTCGGGCTCGGTCATGTTTTGGGCGTGGCTTTGGGTCTGTTGCTGTGCTATTTCCGCTTACTGAGCTTATAACATTTCGAAGATCAATTGTAAGCTAACTCCATAACCTTCCTCTTCGGGTGCTTCTTGAGTCGATGATCAGGGTGCCCCCCCCCCCCCCGGATGCTATTTTCGGGGTCGGTTGGAAGGTTGATGTTGATGAAAACATGTGAGTTAGCGTCAACTGGGTCAGCAATTAGGACACCGTTGGATCAACAAGGGGCACGCCATTGATGGGTACTACGTTATTATTTTCACTGTGGTGGCCCGATTCGGCGTCAACGTTCAAGTGAGTAGACTGAGAATTTGACATTTTTAGATTAACCCGAAATCAAACTTCAAAGAGCAAGTGTAAAGTAGGGTGCGTTACGAAGATTCGTATTAAATTACCACTATTATCCTTAGTCCCACGGTGTGCGAAACTATTTACCCTTAAAATGAGTAACAATTAAATTTGTACGAGGTTAATGATGAGTGATTTAATTTAACATGAATGATCTATGAACAGAAAATAATTGAAGTAAATATAAGCAAAATGATCAAACCAAACACGATGAACAATTAAGCATGGCTTTGAACACTAAAGACTGACTTCGATCGAGCCCTCGAGATGGGCTCGGTTGCAACCAAATAATTAAGCAGCTGAAGAACAATATGAACAGTAACTAGAGAACAAAAATAAACTTTTATTGCTTTGATATGCGTGCCAACAATGGTTTTAAAATAAAAAGTTCTCCTCTTTATATAGTAGGGGAGTTTCAATCCTAGTACAAGTTTAAATAGGGTAACATTTTTCTTCCTAGATGATTTGTAGTTGATATCGGGCAGGATTCGCGCCGTATTATCCGGTTGAGGGCAGATATTACGGCTCCCTGCTTATCGTTCTTAACGTTTTTTTCCCTTAGTCTCAAACCTTCACTCTGCTCGGGCCCGATGTTCAGTCGTATCGGTTCCACGTGCACCATTCGTTCTCCCGGGGTTCTGAGATGTGGAACCCCCTCGGTTTTACTCGAGGTCATACTATATCGTTCTTCCCTCTCGTTTCTTTACCGGAAAATCGAGGTAACTTTATCCCTGATTTTACCCGCACACCTGGGTGAAAAATGACATCTGTCTATACTAGAAATGATTTAAATTTTAATATTTTATTTATCCTTACATATATTATTTCATAGCTACATGGTCCTCAACTCCTCATAAATGTCTATAACATATTTTAGACCATAAATATTGAAAAGTCCTTTTTTTTGTTGACCGGTCAAGACCTTTACCTAAAGTATAATGGATAAAGAACAATTTTAGTCCAAAAATACGTGGGATTGATAAGTCCTAAATATTACTAGTTCATTAGATTATTTAAAAAGGAATGCAACTTATAGCTTGTTCGTCCAAGCTTCTCCCCAAGCCAAAAGTGCTCTTTTTTTTCTTCAAAAAAGTACTCTTTTTTTTCTTTTCAATTTGAGGTTTTTGGCCGGGGAAAAAAAACTTTTGGATAGAAGCAGAAGCAATTTTTAAGAAGCAGAAAAAAGTAACTTCTCCCCAAAAGCAGAAGTAGAAGCAATTTTGACTTTTCTTCCTACCCGAAATACCCTTAGCAAAATATTATATATACCAAAATTACCTTACTTGGTTTAAACTATTAAGTAATATATAATGACTTTTGAGTGAGCTTTCATATTTATTAGATGATTTTTTTATATATTTAAATTATCTTGAAAGAATAAAATACTTTTTAATTTTATATTTATATTTTACTTAAGTAAAAGAAAAAAATTAATTATTATCTTTAATATTAAATATTTGTGATTTTTTATCTACTTATATAACATTAACTATTTGAATTTATCTGAATTGAGGAATTTTCCTTGTTCCACTAATATTAGATAGTTATCTGAATTTATTTGTACCCGAAATAAGCATCAAGAAAATTTAGTATCTCATGTTTGGTTGTTGCATCGATCATTCGGTCGATGTTAGGCAAAGGAATGAATCCTTTGGACATGCCTTATTTAGGTGATTCTGAGTTTGTTTCCTTTTTTAGGCATGACTACTACGTTAGCTAGCCAATTCGGGTATATAACTTCTCGGATGGAACCTATTTTCAAAAGTTTAGATACCTCCTCTTTGATGAAAGCGTGTTTGATTTTGGAATGCGGCCTCCTCTTCTGTTTGACCGGGTGGAATTTTGGATCCAAGCTCAATTTGTGAGTTGTCACCTCTGATGTGATCCTTGTCATATATAAGTTGGACCAGGCAAAACAATCGGCATTAACTTTAAGAAAATTAATAAGTTTTTTCCTAAGCTTGGGAATTAACCCCGTGCCCAGGTATACCTTTCGATATGGTAGGTACTCGATCAGTATGACCTGTTCTAATCCCTTGATTGTTGATTTAGCAGCATCAGTGTCATTAGATTCTATAAAGAATCTCGGGACACCGTAATCATCCCCCTAGTTTGATGTGTGCTCCTCATATTTTTTTGGCCTGGTTGGGGTCGAGATCATTGATTGCTATTTGGTTTCCTTCTCTTAGACCAGTCCCCTATTTTTGATGTCGAGACCGAAGGCACCAGATTACTTCATCGACAAAGAACATCTCCTTTGCGGCCGGTTGTTCCCCATAGACCGTTTGGTTCCTCCCGGGGTGGGAAATTTCAATGATTGATGAAGGGTTGAAGGCACCGCCCTTATGGCCTCATCGTTGAATGAGATGTAGCCCTCTAGGACATAATCCCGGGTGCATTTTTCCCTCATGATAAAAACTTTGGTGCATTTTATCATTGACCCTTGTGGGGTATCCACTCCCCCAATGATCATGTTGATCACGTATTGAGGCTCCTCTAGCTCGATCTATTTTTTGGCGTCCCTATTTCTGAAATGACTTTTGGCCCGTTCACTTAGGAATTCTTGAAGGTGCCCGTTGTTGAATAGTCGAGCCGTTTCCTCCCTTAGTTGTTGACAATCTTCGGTCTAGTGACCATGAGTACCATGGTATTTGCACACCAAGTTGCGATCCCTCTATGCCGTATCGGACTGAAGTGACCTAGGCTATTTAGTCTCCTTGATGTGGCCGATGACTGACATTATACTTGCAACGTCCACATTGAAGTAATACTCTGATAGTCTCGGGGTTTCCTTGACCCTAACTGATCTATCAAAACCATTTTTATTCATCATACCTCGATTGTTAGGTCCTTGATGGCTTCTCTTGTCATTCCTCATTGGGTGGTATAAGCTGTATGGCTAGTACCGATCTTGGACCGACCTTGGCTCCAGGTCCATAATTCCTTTAGATATGTCGTTTGCTCTGTTAGGGTAAACAGATCCCGAGGGCCCCCCAGGTAGTCATCATCGATTCTAATCTTTGACTGGTACTTGTTATGGACATTGACCCAAGTAGCCGTTGGGTACTTTACCAAGTTTTACTTCAATTGCTGAGAAGCGACGGAACTTCGGGGGTTGAGCCCTTGAGTGAATGCCTGAATATCTCGTTGAGTTAAGTGACTGGGGGAAGATATATTCGCTCCATCTAGAACCTTGACACAAACTCCCTAAGCATCTCGTTGTCTCTCTACTTGACTTTGAAAAGGTCTGATTTCCTCGTCTCGACTTGATAGTGCCAACACGGGCTTTAACGAATGTATCTGCAAGCATAGAAAATGAAACAAATGAATTCGGAGGCAAGTTATAGTACCATATCATCGCTCCTTTGGATAGGGTTTCCCCAAATTTCTTCAATAAAATCAACTCGAACTTGTCGTCTTCTAGGTTGTTGCCTTTTATCGTGCATGTGTAGGAAGTTACATGTTCGTTTGGGTCTGTGGTCCCATTATATTTGGGAAATTTTAGGCATTAGGCATCTCTTCGAAATTGGCTTCGGGACCGCACTCGAGGGGAAAGGCTTCTGAATGAATTTTTTGGAATCCGAACCTTTCAATATTGGAGGCGCTCCCGGGATCTGATCGACCCTCGAATTTTAAGTTTCCACCTTTTTTTCATTTTCCTCTAGCTTTTTCTCACCAGACTCCACCATCTTCGATAGTGTTTCGAGCATTTTCAACACCTCGAAAATTTCTCCGGTCGTCTGGTTCCACGATAATTTATTCATCCTTTCGAGCGTTTTCTCTAACCCGCTTGGGCTCGGTCATGTTTTGGGCGTGACTTTGGTTATGTTGTTGTGCTATTGCTGCTTGCTGAGCTTGTAACGTTTCGAAGATCAATTGCAAGCTAACTCCATCACCTTCCTCTTCGGGTGCTTCTCGAGTCGATGGTCAGGGTGCCCCGCTAATGCTATTTTCGGGGTCGGTTGGAACTTAGAAGGTTGATGTTGATGAAAATATGTGAGTTAGCGTCAACCGGGTCAACAATTAGGATACCGTTGGATCAACAAAGGGTACGTCATTGATGGGTACTACGTTATTATTTTGGTGGCCCGACTCGGCGTCAACTTTCAAGTGAGTAAACTGAGAATTTAATATTTTTAGATTAACCCGAAATCAAACTTCAAAGAGCAAGTGTAAAGTAGGGTGCATTACAGAGATTCATATTAAATCACCACTATTATCCTTATCCCCACGGTGTGCGAAATCATTTACCCTTAAAATGATTAACAATTAAATTTGTACGAGATTAATGATGTGTGGTTTAATTTAACACGAATGATCTATGAACAGAAAATAATTGAAGTAAAGATAAGCAAAATGATCAAACCAAACACGATGAACAATTAAGCATAGCTTTGAACACTAAAGACTGACTTCGATTGAGCCCTCGAGACGGGCTCGGTTGCAACCAAATAATTAAATAGCTGAAGAACACTATGAACAGTAACTAAAGAACAAAAACAAACCTTTATTGCTTTGATATGCGTGCCAATAATGGTTTTAAAATAAAAAAGTTATCTCTTATATATAGTAGGGGAGTTTCAATCCTAGTACAAGTCTAAATAAGGTAAAAAAATTCTCTTCCTAAATGATTTGTAGTTGATATTGGGCAGGATTGGCGCCGTATTATCCGGTCGAGGGCAGATATTACGGCTCCCTACTTATCGTGCTTAACGTTTTTCCCCTTAGTCTCAAACCTTCACTCTGCTCGGGCCCGATGTTCAGTCGTATCGGTTCCATGTGCACCATTCATCCTCCCAGGATTCTGAGATGTGGAACCCCTCGGTTTTACTCGAGGTCATACTATATTGTGCTTCCCTCTCGTTTCTTTAACGAGGTAACTTTATCCCCTATTTTACCCGCACACATGGGTGAAAATGACATCTTTCTATACTAGAAATAATTTAAATTTTAAATTTTTATTTATCCTTACATATATGATTTCATAGCTACATGGTCCTCATAAATGTCTATAACGTACCATAAATATTGAATAGTCCTTTTTTTTGTTGACCGGTCAAGACCTTTACCTAAACTATATTGGATAAAGTAACAATTTTAGTCCAAAAATACGTGGGATTGAGAAATAAGTCCTAAATGTTACTAGTTCATTAGATTATTTAAAAAGGAATGCAACTTATAGCATGTTCGGCCAAGCTTCTCCCCAAGTCAAAAGTGCTCTTTGTGAACACCTAATTTTTTACCACACCGCAAATCCTATATTACTTTAGTGTAAATATTTTTTTTAGGTCTAATCTCAATATTTTTAAATTTTTTATCTTACTCTTAATAGGTTTTATTTAAGAAAATTAAAAAAAAACTACAAAAAATATTCAGATTCTTAGAATAGAGATTTATTTCTTTGTTTAAATAGAAGAAATTCTTCTAATTTTAAATGTAAGTTATAGTAGTATTTTTCTTAGTATAATTTAAATTTTAGTGTAAATATTGAGTTTCCCTATATTGTAAGAAATGTTTGTTATTCTTCTCATCTTTATAATTTAATCATCTTTTAAATTAAAAGACCAAAAAAAAAATTTGAAATGAAGTAAAATCACGTTAAAGTGAATGAAGTTTGTTATTAAACTTTATTTTTTTTAAATCTGATTTTTACTTTAGAAAAAAAAATATATGTATATATATAAAATACTAAAAATAAAACCCCACTTCCCCACTTCACTCATACCTCACCCCCACTCCTCACGTCTCTCACCCCAATTCCTCATGTCAATTCCACCACTACCAAACCCACGTTTTCCACTCACTCCAATTTCTAGGAGCAAAATCTACTGTTATTGTTCTCTATAAAGAGACAACAGACTTAGCAAAAGGGGGGGGATCGGGCAAAAGAAAAAGAAAAAGAGATGAGGAAAGTAATCTGAAAAAAAAAAATCCAGTAACTTAAAAAAAAAAAATTGTTGTTTGAAGAAGAAAGAAAGAGTTTTTGCTAAATTACTGAATCTGAAGACGGAGTTCGGAATTTCGTTCGTGGTTTCGAGTTCGTGGGTTCTAGAAGTTTTACAATCAGTAGATTAAGTCGATTACCGAGTGAAATTTTCGCAAAAAAGGTAACACTCGAATCTTCTTGGTACAATCATGCAATAACATGAGATCCATATTTTTTTAGTGTAATTTGAAAAATTTTAGCAACTGAATGCTTCGTTACTTATTCGTTTGATTTCATGTTTAAGTTATAATTATAGTTGGATTCATTGTGATATGAAGCATGTAATCATCTAAGTTAAGCCAAAACTTGTATGGAGTTAATTTCTATTCGAAAATTATTGTATCGTCGCTAATCATCGTTAATGACTATTAGACAAAATAATCAGAAAGTTTTTTTTTAAAAAAAAGTTATTTAAGGTGTAAATAATAGTTATATTATATATCACGTAGAAATCGTAATTCTAAGAGATATCGTCGATTAGAAAAGCGAACAAAAAATAGTATTTCAGTTTTCTCAAAGTTAAGACTTTTTAAAAAAAAAAAAATTGTTCGTCTAAGTTTATTTTTTACGGAAAAAATCCTTTTCATCGCTACTGGGTTTCAACTTCACTATTGTTGAGTGAGTATATTGGAATTTCAAGATGCAGCAAATTGATTCTGAAATTTTTCAAATGAGAAAATAATAGCTAGTATCACGTCGATTTGTGTTAGCTTTAAAGCATACAAAGTGTTTGGTTAAGAAATCAAAGTTTAGCGTTTGCCTTGAAAATAGTTAGTCCCTTCTATTTTAATAGTTGGTGTCCAGAGTGTGAAACAATTTTTTTTTTTTTTAGTATATGTACTTCTTCCAGTTAAGTTTTAAATTCAACCCAAATGCTAAAATTACTTAAATTCATCACGAAAGCCAGAAATTGTTTGTAAGAAAAAGAAATGAATAAAGATGGTAAACAAGAGGTATGGGCAGACAAGGAAGAAGAGAAGGCGATAAATATAAGAGCGTGGTTGGTTTTACAGTGCTAAAATGTAACTTTTTATAGTACAAATTCTTCTAGGAATGCATGTTACGTAAAGTCAAAGAACTATAATAATATTAGAATTAGAAATTAAGAAAGTTATAAGGAAAGTTGATTAAGTAACAGTAATTATGAAATTTCAAATAAAATTTATGTATTCCTATCCGAATTTTCTAAATTATGGTGGTACTTTGAAAGTGTTGATTTAAAATAATTTCCACCTTTTTCAAAAAATGTTTAATTTATTACTCATTAATCTCATATGTAGCATGAAAAATCGACGTGGTAGTATGACTTAGGCATGCTTTTAGACTAGTATTGTGATTATGTATACGTTCGTGTAACATAATTGCGAGTTTAATTCTAAAAAGTAACTCGAGGGATGCGTTCGCGCAACTTCAACCAAACTTTTCTTAATAAAATAAACAAAGCATTATTAATTGTAGACACGTTCGCGTGACATGATTTTTGATGCGCCAAAGGAAATGAGTATACGTACGCGTAACTCGTTTCTTTACTTACGAATAATTTAAGTGATTAAAAGTGGTTAATAGATAAATGTACATAGGTCCTAAAAATAAGTGATTAGACATTTTTTAAGCCAAGTAATAATCATTAAGCGACCGTGCTACAACCACAGAATCCGGGAATGCCTAACACCTTCTCCCGGGTTAACAGAATTCCTTATCTAGAATTTCTGGTTTGCATATTTTAAAAATAAAAGTCGAATTTCCTCGATTTGGGATGTAAAATAAACCGGTGACTTGGGACACCAAACAAACTATCCCAAGTGGCGATTCTAAATAAAAATAAACAAATAATTCCATTTCGAATAATGTCACTTTAATTGGAAAAACTCCCTTATATACCTTCGGGTGTGTAAAACAGGAGGTGTGACAACTATGGCGACTCCGCTGGGGACATAACCTAGAACTTCTGTTCAGGGTTTAGAATTCGAGCTTGTAGTGTGATCTATACTTGGCTTTATTTATTTTATGCTATTACTGTGTTTTTGGGACTAATGTGCTAATTGCCGCTTATTTACCGCTTTGATATTATTTGAATTGTATTAAACCGTCTTCTTACGCCTCCCTTCTGAGTCTTCTGAATTTATGGTGCACACGTGCGCATGGCCCACTTTTCTGTTAGAAGTCATACCAATTAGGACGAGGTTGGGTCAAGTAACTAGGCCGGGTAGACTTTCGTGCTCCCGGTACGTTGCCCCCACCTCGGCTCGAGCTGTCTGCTTGGGTAAGCCAGGTCTAAAACACTCTCCCCGGGATTTTAAACCTAGAATAACATAGCCTCATGTCGGATCCCTAGTAGGAACGTTTGGTTGCATTATGTGCATTTGACTTTGGGAACTCAACACAGGGGTTGGGTCCGTCTAGGACAGGTGTACCCGAGAATTACAAGACCATCCTGATGCATCTTATGTGCTACTTGTGCATTATGTTTGATTCGGCTTGTGCATGTTGACCGGATTCTAAAAAATAATAAAATAAAATA
Organism: Nicotiana glauca; assembly: GCA_026770625.1. NCBI lineage: Eukaryota > Viridiplantae > Streptophyta > Magnoliopsida > Solanales > Solanaceae > Nicotiana > Nicotiana glauca. Next base: position 84,498 of record MU685635.1, read on the forward strand.
AATATATAAAAATTGAGGGAAAACCAGAAGGGAGGAAATTTTACCTGGTTTTTGAAAACTGTCAGTATTTACCCCAAAAAGATTATTACGAAATAAGCCTAATTGTTTTTCAAAAAAAAAAAGTGTCATCCTATTCCCGAAACATATACGAATTACGCAGGTCTGATTCTCACCGGATGTGAGATACGTAGGCAACCTCCATAGGGTTCGGCCCCATTTTCACCCAAAAAAAAAAACTAAAAAAAAAAAGGATATGTGTCTAGTGTTTTTTTTTTTTCAAAAGCAAACAAACAGACCCAACTTCGGTTAATCCACAACCGTTTTTGTTGGAATAGCCTTAGAACAACTTCAAAATTGTCGAGGGGCTAATCTCGCAGGAATGGAATGTCTGTCAATTGGGCATCACTTTTACCATCATGCCCATCTCGACCTTAAAGTTATCTTTGGAAGTATGAAGGGGTCATAATTGCAAAAAATAGCCACCCTCTCTTTGATTGTTTTTTTTTTTTAAATAGAGTCATATACAAAATATTGTTTTACAAAATGAGTGCATTAGTTCTATCTTTTGAGGCTAGTGTCAACCCTAACCTTAATCACCCACAGGTACAGAATGAGCATTATCCAGAACACACCGTTGACGGTTATAGATGGGTTTTTACTCCAGCTTCAGATGTGTTGGTATGACTTAGGAGAAGATGGTCAGAAATGGGTCACTAAGTATTTGGGAGCCCTCGCAGATATTATGAAAGTTAAACTACGCGATGATTTGATTGCAGCACTAGTGACTTTTTGGGATCATGTTCACAATGTCTTTCGCTTCTCTGATTTTGAGCTTACTCCCACTTTAGAAGAGATAGCTAGGTATTCTGGTTTTGGCAGGGATTTGAGAAAATAGAAGCTCATATTCCCGAAGGCTCCTTCTGTACACCGATTCTTTGGTCTTCTGAACATCAGTAATCAAATAAGAAAAACCAGCGTGGTCAATGGGTGTTGTTCTTTCTACTTCCTATATTCTAGGTTTGGGAAGCCATATGGGTTTGAAATTCATGAAAAGGGGCTTAGCAACAAGCAGAACAAGGACACATGGCAGATTCACCGTCGCTTCGCTTTCATAGTGGCGTTTCTAGGGATCATGGTCTTCCCAAACAAAGAGCGGATGGTTGACATTCGCATAGCCAGGGTCGTACAAGTCCTCACTACCAAAGAACATCACACTCTTGCCCCGATCATTTTATCAGACATTTATCGGGCATTGACTTTGTGTAAGTCCGGGG